>OY796896.1:1714824-1982372 GCA_963680785.1 Diplosoma virens
CTTCTCAGGACCAAATCGTTTGGGCATAGAAAACTGAGCAATTTTCTTGGAAATGTTGCAGTCAATAATAGATTCAGGATAACCATTGTCCAATATTGTCCAATATTGATTCAGGATACAATGGTTATCCTGAATCATATTGGACGATGGTTATAATATTTGGACATATCGAAGAATGGTTATAATATTGGACATATTGGACAATGGTTATAATATTGGACATATTGGACAATGGAATATAATATTGGACAATGGTTATCCTGAATCTATTATTGACTGCAACATTTCCAAGAAAATTGCTCAGTTTTCTATGCCCAAACGATTTGGTCCTGAGAAGTGTCCCGTATATTTGAGAGTTCCTTGGATAGGGAAAGCTTCCATTGGTCTTGATAAAAACGTCAAAACGGCTGTTGAAAGCTGCTATGGTTCCGTTACCACCAGAGTTGTATTTACATCGAAACGCATGTTGCCTGTAGCCCGCAAAGATGTTTTACCTACCACGCTGAAAAGCTCCGTTGTTTATGAATATTCGTGCCACTGTGACAGTAGGTACGTAGGACGAACATCACAGCTACTACAAGATAGAATCAAGCAGGATGTTCCTAAATGGCTACAACAGCAAGCGAAGCGCCCTACACGATCTCAACCTGGCAGATGCTGTAAGCTAAAACGTAACAAACCAGATTGTGACTCTGCCATAGGACAACACTTGCTTGATAACGAGCAATGTGCTGCAAACTATAACGACAAACGTTTTAAAATTCTTGCTGTGGCACGCAACTCGTTCTATCTGTGTCTACTCGAGGCAACTTTTATCAAAACCAAACATCCGGTTTTATGTAAACAAAAGGAATTTGTTTACACATTAAAACTTTTCAAATAACCTAAGTTGCGAGTAACAGTGTTTCTCCAGGGTAATTGCACATAGTGCGTTTCTCCTTTCCGAGATTACACTGTATTGCACCACACTTCTTTGATTTTGTGCAATTGTGCCTTTCTCTTTTCCGAGACTGCAGCACCTTTCTCCCAACTGTTGAGACTATAAATAGCTTGATTTTCTCTGGTTCGTCCCATTTTGACGCGATTGCCACTGATAAGAGCGTCACGAAAAGCTTATGGCTCCGATAAAATCGACTTTGTTTAAAGCGATATTAAAATTCTGTACCACAAAGAAGCTCTTGAAGTGTAACCTCTTACGCATCTCTCTATAAATTAGAGAGCTGACATAAAGGAATTCATTCAGTTAAGGTCTTTCGCGTAAGACACTATTCCGTTGTTTGTAGAAGGCATTTAAGATCGTTTGAATCACCCAGTAAAGTTGTTTGCTGTTGGTATTTTAAATTTCATAGTAGGTTAAATTGGGAAAAATTTTTATCGAAAATTCTACGCTCTGTGGATCTATACAATGACTAATTTCGCTTGAATAAAGGTTGTGTTTAATTCAAATTGTCAATTTAGTAAGTTATAAGGAAGAGGTAGGATTGGAGAGATTCTTCTAACGAACTCTCCTAAAGACAGTCACCAACCGGAAGACGGACTTTTTGAAGTGGTGCAGGACCTTTGCGAAGAAAGCATTATTATTTTTGACGTCAGGTCATTAATAGCCGTAATCATGACTAAGCCGGTCAAATCGACATAAGTTGGCAGTGACACCAATAATATCGTAAATTCGATTTGGGAAAGTGCAAAACAACAAAGACTGTTTTCAAAACTTTGTAATGAAATGGGCTCCACTTCCAAAAAACTTATTCTACATTCAGAGGTGCGGTACTAATCCGAGGAAAAGTGCTCTCTCGTGTGTTTGAACTTCAAGAACAATTAGAAGCCTATTGCACTGAACAAGAAAACCAAAAAGCTGCAAAGTTTCATGACATATTGTGGCTAGCAAAATTTGCCGGATCAAGTACAATATCTACCCGGATTAATGATCAAGTCTAATATCTGCTCGGATCAACAATTAGAACATTGTCTCGTCACATCAATTCTTGGATCAAATCTAATATCTGCCCGGCCGGGCAGATATTAGACCTGATCCAATTAGCCTACTTGGCGTCGGTTTTTGATTGTTTAAATAAAGTGAACCTCAGTCTTCAAGGAAAAGAGGGCGACATATTTCAAGCAATTAGCAGATCAATGCGCTGAAGCTAAAAATTTCACTCCGGAAAACCAACGTCTTATCGAACAACTTCAATAACTTTCCCTTATTGAGCCAGTATATGCTCATATATGGGAGTTTGAAGACGTTTTTTCGGAAAATAACATATCTACACTCATTGTTGCTCATTTGAATTTACTTAGTGAAAATTTGGCTAGCACACTTTTCTGAAAATGATGACAAACGTTTGGAAGAAAATTCGTTGATTATACAGCCATTTATTGCTGAACCAACAGAGGATGAGTAATGGTTGGAACTCCGATCAGATTTAAATCAAAAAGTTTCATTGCGAGAAATGGTTACTCCATGCTTTGGGTTTATCTTCTAAAATTACTCAAATATAAAAAGCTAGCACAAAAGGCCGTTGCAATCTTAACACAAATGCTTACAACCTACTCGTGTGAAAAAAATTTCTCCAATCTCGTGGAAATCAAATAAAAAAAAAAGAAACTCTATACATGATATTGATTCTTTAATGCGAGGGGCGATAGAGAAAGAGATAAAGCCACGTTATCTCCAAATCGCCGAAACGATGCAACAGCAAAGTGGCCACTGATGACTAACTACTGTAAAACTAAGAGCTTTAATTTTACTTTTTTATACTTTAGCATAATTTTGTTTGTGCCCAAAGACTGATTTATTTATTATAGCTCGACTAACTACCTAGTTTATAGTTAGTCTTCTTTAGTTTTTGTGCACAATTATACATTGCTATTTGTGAGGTGTACGAAGTTTTTTGAAAAATTGTAAAAGGTATACCACAGAAAAAAAGGTTGAAGAGCACTGGCTAGACCACCAAGCAGGTAAAGTGCCGTGAAGTATCTTTCCTAAGAACACAACGGAATGGCGCGAGTAGGTTTGAACCGAGACCGTGTCGATCACGATCCCCGTGCTTTAACTACTTGACCATGGCGTAATCGACATGGTCTTGGTTTTAAAACTTACTGACGCCATTCTGTTGTGTCCTTGAGAAATACACTTTAAACAAGCAGTTTGAAATATCTCTAAAATTTATAAACTTTTAACCGGACAGTAACATTTTGGCATCTCTGATGAAATAAAAATTTATTCCACCTATTTATAATAAAGCTTTCAAACATCTAGTGATGAGCCGATGCAACATAATAGAATTTCTATTCTTTTAACTGCTAACGGTTTCATATTTGTAAGCGATCAATTTGTGCCAGTAGTCTGCACAATTTTTTTAAAAGTGCAATGGGCTTAGGTTATTGAAAATTTTGCTTTTTGACTAAAATCGACTGGAGTATTAAGCCCCGCGAAGGAAGTTTAAGCACAACGCGCGGAAGTTTATTGCGTAATTAATAGCTGTAAGCCTAAGGCTGGTCTACATTTGGCGTTTACGCCCTTTGTTTGTTTATTGGATTTCGGTGTGTGTGCTCAGCGAACATATTCGTGGAATTTTATAAACAAAAAAATGGCGAGCCTTTAAACCAGGCGGCTGAGAGAGATAAACGCTAACATGGTTGCCTTTGCTTGCGGATGAATATAGTACCAAGTAGTCGATGAATAATAAGACAAACCGTTGATAGTTTCTATGAAAATCATCAACATACAGTGAATTAAAAACAAGAAAAACACTTTACAGCAAATAATAATACAACAGCAAAAATTTCAAACTGCCATCGATCAGGTGAACAGCTACCCAATGGATAAGAATTTGAAAAAAAATTGGAGCAAGATCTGTGACCCAATACTGGCTAATTAATTGTTGCGGACGAAGTGTCCATTCAACTTTTTGTAAATTAGCCTGGCCAAGAGCTTTTTTTCAGGCTGACAAGCATAAAACAAAGCGATGGTGTCACTGAGAAGTAGAAACATAACGACGCAATAAAGATCAGGTGAGTAACGTTCTTTCCTCCCCATTATTAGCAAGACTCGGTGAGTTGTTATCTCCATCCACAGCAGTTGCATCACCGACCGATTCTCGATCATTCGAAGCTGCAGTCTCTCCTGCTTCCGCGTTGCTGATGCCACCAATCTGGCTGTTTGTTATTGTCCTCATGAGGGCGTTGGGGTGCACGCGGTCACCCGCCACTGTTGCGTACTTAGCCGCAATGGCCATGAGCTGACCTGACGACATGCTTTTGTTTTGGAAGCGGAGGTGGGGGGCACGCTGCCGATGGGGAGGCGCGAGGTCAGGATGGCTCTGCGAGAGATCTAGGGGCTCGTAGACGTTGTTCTTGTTAGAGTTAACCTCTGCGCTTGAGGGCAAAGACTTCTTGCTCGGCTTTCTGAAACACACAACATTTAGTAATTACGTGAGACGCCCCCCTTAACCAACATTATTAAGTGAAAATAAACGCTGGGTAGGGCGGGTGGCTGGAGGAGGGATTCCATAGCCACATACGGATCTTTGTTGTAAGTTGCGAGCTCCTGAGGCACACTGCACATACATGTGATTCATCCGGTGAAGCTATGATCGCACCAAGAATAGAGACAACACCATTCGCGGCTTGGCTATGTTCACGCGCTTGGAAATACAATAGCATTGCTACCAACAAATTTTTCAGCGAAATCAAAAAATACTTCGCGTCTCGACTTAAGATGATTATGTCCTGAGTCACAGTAAACGGCAAAAATTTTAAAAAACCACTAGCACATACCCACGACGCTAGCAACTTTATCTTTTTTCACCAAAAATGACAGCAGAGTTTATGCAAAGCGTCACAACTTTCTGGTAGAAAAAACCAAAAGCGATGAAGGTCATCATAAAATGGGAGCCCAAATGTAACTTAGAATGAATTTTTTCGCCATTTAAAAAAAAAAGTAAGAAAAACGCGAGTCCCGGGTTAAGCTTCGATGTCGCGACGTTGGCAACTCGCTTCAGCGAGAGGATGAAGAGAGTATGTAACTTCTTACTTGTTGACCGGCGCATCACGGATAGATTCCAAATCACACTCCTGATTGTGTCCTTCCGCCGACATCTTGGTGGCGCGAACAGCGTTGATGTACTGACTCCGTGTGATCTGAATTAGAGAACGATATATTTGTAAAAATAACATGGTCAATTGAAGAAAATGCATAAAATCAAAGCGCGCACAAGCCTTGAGATCAACACATAAAATCAAATTTGTCATAGGCCGCGTACAAGCCTATGACAAGCTAGTTTCAACACTTGCTTCTCGTCAGGTTGAAACGAAACACAAAAAGCCACGGTATGTCGTCACTCAAATTAAATCTCTTGAGTCCACAACTAGCCCGGCGCCGCTTTCACACAACTCGAGACTGCACTACGATGTTTGAGGCAGCAGCGAGCAACCTCCGAAAATTTCTCAAAAAAATATTTTTTCTGAACCGATGCCAAGATCAAATTAAAGTCAGCGACCTTTAAATACTTAACATCAGACGCAGCCACCAGATCGTAGTCTGGTTGAAAATGGGGAGATGGGGCGTCAGCGAGAGAGGATATGGTTCCAGAAGAGGGAGCCGCATCGACATCTCCGTGGGACAGCTGGCCGCCGGCGGCTCGATTTAACGCTGAAATATCAAAACTGTTTAGTGAAATGTAGCGGTGCGGGGAGGGGGGGGCAGAAACGCGTCGAAGGACCAAACGTTGGTTAATCTAAAGCCAGCCTAAAGAAAGACACGTCAAAAAGTTGATTTCGAAAGCAAATCGATAAAAAAATAAAAAACGTTGCGAGACGATATTGAAACAGAATTCGACAGCAATGACAAAGTCTCGCGCGTTGGAAGCGCACAGATCAATCATGTTGCACTGCCATCAGCATGCACGGTCACGAGGTAAAAATGAAAAGGGAGAGGTGATTAAAGTTTCATGTAACAACGTAAGCCAAGTAAAACGATTAAGAAATTAACTCAAGGATCGATTCAAAATTTATTTTTCACAACTGGGAGTGTTGATTAAAAAGTGACAAGCAATTTGAGAACATGATCTTTATCGAAGTAATTTTGAGGCAACTTTTACTCAGAGTAATACCTTAATTTTTAATAAGTATCTTGATCAACCACTTGGCTTTCAATCGCAGGGTCAAGAAGGAGCAATGCAAATTTAAGATGGAAATATTATGAACGATCTATCAGAAGTATGATCTTACACCGTTTTTTAACACCATTGCATTTAAAAAACAATAAATCATCAATCAATCAAGAATTCCGGTTAACCGCTTCGGCGTTTTTTTCAGTTTAGCGTCTTCACTGTGGCCATGCGAGGCAATATGAGAAATAGTTGATAAACTGTAATATAAACATGCAAATTTTACTTACAATTTGTTCTACTGTGGGAATTTTTAGGAGGTACGACGCTAGATGGGGGACCAGATGAAGGGGATAATGCTGGAACTCCGTAATAAGAAAAAGGACCACCTTGGAACTCCAAGTTTTCTTTCCCCACAATGACCCGAACCTGGCCCTAAAGAGGAAACCTTATTACATCAAAGGTCACAATATCGCCACCAACGCTCCTAGCAAATACAATACTTATCTTTCTTTCGAATATACTGAATCTCCCTTTAAAAAACTTTACAAGGTGGACCCATGACTGAAAAATTCTCATTGAAGAAGTATTAATTAAAAAGAAGTCTCCGATCACGAAATAAAAAAGTAGTAAAATTAAGATTTATCAAAAATTTATTGAACTATTTATTTAAATAAAATTGATTCTACTTGAAAGCGCGACCCGGCTTTTTTTGTTGCTTAGCATTTCTTATCTGGTAATATTTAAAAAATACAAATGGCTATTAACTTAAGTCTGAGGCATTTTGACGACAACATTTCTTTTGGCTTTTAAAACTTGTTCGAGAAATAAAAATATATTACAGGTTTTTTTATAGGGGAGGTGTAAAAATCGTTGCATTTAGTGGTAACATGCCAAATCAAGATGCTCCGATCCTTAGCACAGCCAGGGTGAATATATACTTATTTATCGCAGAAGTAGTTAATTAAGCGTTGTTTCATCATCCTGTGTAACACAGACATGGCGGAACGTTCTGCTCAAATTTAAAAACGGCTTGAAAGTCAAAACGATATCGCAAACCACTCAACGTGGCGAGGCATGCATAAAACCGGAACATGTCAAGCCCTCGTATAAGAGTAGACAACAATTCTTTGCCGCACACGAGCGAGCGCAACTCGGGTGCCACGGATCACACGGAGTGGCGTTTAAGAACGAAGTTCTAACAAATCAAACAATTTCAACCATTTTGAGCTGGCAACACTGCACGGACACAAGGGAATACACAGTCGATTGTCGCGAACAGCGCGTCACCATAATTGCAACTAGTAACAACTTTAGCATGAAAATCGATCAAGCAATCAAAGCAACAACTGCAGCTGCTAGAAGACAAGCTTTTATTAAGTTATTGACCGCGCAATTAAGCGTTAACACATGAAGCCTCACCTCTAGTATGAGAACGAAGTGGTCAGAGATTCTATTTTTACGATAAATCAGATGCTCCTTTGATTCATCATGCTTCAACACTTGCACAACGTCCTGCTTCAACAACCTCAACAAAACCTTGTCTGCGAGGACCTTGAAAGGCTCTACTTCAGCCAGTAGAAAGCGATGGGCGGCAAGTAAGATCTGAGGGGACACAACCGGCTTCCCTCCCTCCCCAGGTGGTTCGGTGAAGAGGGACAGATCAATTGGAAACTTTTGTCGAGCCATATTCAACTTTTTCTTGCGGTTGTCAGCTGCAACGCATGAACCCAACACACTTGATTTGAAAGTACTCGTTCACTGAAGGTACCACAGCAGACTTGACCAACTAATATCAATTCAAAATCACAGCAACCTACCACGATGACGTCATGCATCAAGTCCCGCATGCCAGTAGTTTATAACTTAAAATTTCCGAATGGAAAGAACGCTGCGACTGTGCCTCTGATGGCAAAAGGTCTTTTAGTCAAAAAATTTTTTTTTCTTTTCGCGTGTGTATGGCAAGTTAATGAACCTATTCTTTGCATCGCATTACAGTACGTTTGAGATGGACTGCGATCTTAACTCTACAAAGCATGAAGCGATTGTACGAACTTACTGTACACGTCAGTTTCATCAACTATCTCCGATTTAATAATTTCTTCTATGACGTCTTCCAGCGTCACTATGCCCATAATTTCGTAAAACGGGTCGCCAGGGCCTTCATTGTTCACTTTCTGTACGATCGCCATATGGAAGGTTCCTGAAATAAACCGGGCAGTCAAATACTTGAAAGTAACATTTCCATGAATAAATCAAGAAACCGATTTCGTGTCGTGATCTATTTCAAAAAAGGAGTTCCTGAGCCATTTCGCTTTTCATGAGGCGGCATTCCGAATAAATTCTAGATCTTTCGATTAGTTCAAAAAAATAACTGTAAGCGTATTACGAGGTTTGCCAATAATATTTGAAATACAAATCAAGAGATAATTAATTGCCTGTAGAAGCTGGTGGTAATACAGAGTACACCAGTTAACGCACATGACATGAATTGTTACGTCATAATACAAACTAGAGATTACGCTAATCAAGCAGGGTCATTAAATAATTGATAGCAACCGAGTTGCTTTGAGAATCCAGTCGAAATAGAACAACTCGCGGTCCTTTTCACGCAGGGTTAGAGTATTCTAAATTGACTTGTCAATAAAAAGACCAAAAAAGTACGTTTTACTCTCAGGCAGCTAAATCACTTTAGAATGGCGATTTCAGTAATTTCTACAACTATTTGAGGCGAACAATTGCCAAAAACTAAAAAAAACTAACTTGAAACAATCTGAAGCGAGCAATAAAACGTGTTTTAAGGCCCGTTTCCACTACGAGCGTGGAAAAGAGCATTCTTTGTTTGTTTTATTGATTTTTTTTTGCGCTCGCTTTAATTTTAACCGCTCGCTTTAATCGAAGATAGATAAAAGAAACAAAGAATGCTCTTTTCCACGCTCGTAGTGGAAACGGGCCTTTAAGAAGCTCATCAATATATACCTCAAGTTACTATGCCTTTGTAATATTTTCTGCTTGACAATTTTAACAACTCAAAACTATCTGATAGCAGAAATATAACGAATAAAAAATATCTGCTGGCATGTGGGAAAATTCAGTTTTAAAACGCCGTTACATAAATTATATTGACCACAACTGTTTGTTAAATTTGACAATATAGTACTGTATTATAATTGTTCTTTACACTGCGCTACAATGTTTCTCGGACAAATTAATATTGAAAACAGGCAGATGCTGGATATGAAATGGGTTGTGGGGGACGCTGAGGAGGAAGAAAAGGAGAGGTGAAAACGATAAGAACCCATGAGTGCGAAAAAAATTTGTCGGTAACTTAATTTTGTCGACTTCAGAATTTTTTACGATGAGTGTGCACGAGCTCTGAGTGAAGACTAAACTTGTGTCTTCAACAATCAATGCCAAAAATTTAATTAAAGAGTCGAAACAAAGTTGATTGCCGATCGGCTGGCTCATTAATAGAGTTGACACCAAAGAAAAAAGAAGCATTACATAATATTTAACGAGCCACGTGCTTTGCCTTAAAATAGGTTCGAAGCTATAGCACTATGGTTAGAATGCAATTAATTGAACAGAAAATACGCGCGCAAAAACAAGAACCGAAATACCAGGAAATAATCTTTCGAAAAAAAAACGCATGTCATTCGCACCATCCATTAAAAAAGGCAGAAATCAACTACATTAAATATTTAAAAGATATTTCAATTTGAAAAACGTCCAAAGTCAATCAATTCAACAGCATCAGTGGTTCAAGTTGGACCAGACGGCACTCACCAGTCTTGAAGTCGTCCAGAAGCTTGTCGAGGGTGGTGTCATTAAATACAAAATTAAGGGGATGTTGGTAAAACTTGCATACGGTCTTTAGTGGCATGCAGTCGTCGGGGTCGACAAAGGCCAGATCTTTAACAAATAAGATCGACACAATGCTCGCTCTGTCTCCTTCGTAAACAGGAATGCGCGTGAAACCAGTGGACATAATCTCGCGCATCGTCTAGGGAACAAAAACTTTTTTTGTTTAGTTTTAAAAACAGAGCTCGACTTCATCCAAGCAGTTAAGTGATTGGTGGTAAACCAGAAATATAAACATTTGCACTTTGCTTCACAATTGCGACAACGATAATTTCAATAAGAAAAAACAGCGAATTTTACATGAAGTGGGGCCTCAACGTAGAGCCACACAAGGCGAGAGATGAAGATGATCACGTTTGAAGTGTTCATGTAAAAAAAAGAAGTCTTAAACACGAGAGCACCTCGAAATTGAGTATTGATGAAATTTCAACCATGAAACAGTCCTCTAACGGTGTCATGACGTCTTCAACGGTCTTACTTCGTAGTTCCAACGCGCCCTGAATGATGTTGACCTCATCAATGGCAAGGTCATTGTATGGGTCGGTGACCTAATGAAAATAAAGAGAACAAATTGAAAGTATGAATTAAAAATTTAACATCACCTAAGAGAAATATAAACACACAAAACATACCAAGCGCGATAAATCATTAACAAACTAAATGCTATTGCAATTAGATTATCGTACTTTGCCTGTTGTAAATTGACAAAAACTTATTACCACAAAGCTATGCGACAAGAAATGACACATATATTACATGATTGAATCAGACGTAGATTGTGCGCACTGACATTTCGCACTAAATGCCAAGCCAGTCCTGGACAGAAGTTTTTATTCAGGCAATGGTATTAAGGTTTACCTTTAACATTTCCATCAGTTTTTTTCGGTTGTACACAGTTCCTATTTCTTCCCCGAGGATAAGGTCCAGTATCTTGCTAATTGGATAAGAAATAACAAAAGTGATAACCATGAATAGCTTGGTCAACCAGATCGTATACGCACCAACGTGCAGCCCGTACCGAGAGCAGATAGCTTGTGGCACAATCTCTCCCATTATTACGATTCCTAAAAGTTTGTTTAAAACAATGTCTCTATTGCTGCTCTGCTTTAATGTACTAACTGCCCAGGCATAGTTTTGCTGAGATAGCCACCGTGAAATCGTGACATGTTTTAACATATCAAGTTTGATTTAAAATTAAATTAATGATAAAAAAATGTTTTAAAAGCTTATAAAAAATTGTTATTTAATAATTTGAATCATTAAGTTAAATTGCTGGACAGAATTTGCAAGTCTCTGTTTATTTTAAAGTTTTATTTTAGAAAAATCATGTTTGTTAATTGCTATTTGAATTTATGTTTCCAACCGTAATTTTTGTTACCAATACAATTGTTTAAAATCCAATTAACGTCTCCTTAATACAAGTTTATTTAAACATTACAGTCGCACAAATCTCAACAACAATGCAAGTACCTACCTGCAGTGGAACCAATTACAGCCAGCAAACCATTTATTAGGTCACTAAGTAAGATAGTTAAAGAGTTATTGACCAGAACATTTCCAAGGAGCAAAGTGCACAATAAGAAGTTTCCTTTTTTACGAATGGGGTATATAATAGCAGCAAACTTTTGCTCAGATTTTGTTCCTGATTTCATTATAATTTTTAGTTCCATTGGATCTAATGACATCAGCCCGAGATTCAACCCCGAAAACAACCCAGACAAAACAAGGAGAATGCAAATAAAAATAATCTATAAAAGAAAAATTTATAACTACTAAACAATAAACAAGATAAAACCAATTTTTCTTATAACTATTTTTTTCTCTGAGATATACCATGATCGAAAAGCAGATCATAAGACAGCAAAATGCATTAGTAGTGCTTATAAATTAAAATCAGTGTGGGAGCCTGTGTTAGCTTTGCATGTATTGCCAGACTGTTTGATCTTTGGTTTGTAAAGCTCATTTCTTTACATGCTTCAGGAACAGGAAGGGCCATCAAGAAAATATGAGTTAATATTAATACTTTTTGACAAGTGTAATGCTGACTACATGGAAAATTGAACTGAAGCAAACAGACAAAAAAATGGTAAGCAACTTGTATGCAATTATAATGTCGAAAGTGCTACAATTTATTAATTTTCTACAATGTTCTCTAGTTTCCATTTCTCCATATCTGTTACAACATATTGTACTATAATTCCACTGAAATTACCTTTACATTTTTCAGATACTTAATTTTCTTTGCCGACTGACATGAAATCAGTATCAGTTTTATTTTCTCCGTTTTGATTGTCACTTTTTTTTAATTGCTTTTTCTGAAAACATTAGCTTGTCATTTGTCTATAAAATTAGTTGCTTCTTTTCAATGGACACATGTACACGAAACTCTTGCCACTTCTGCAAAAAAATCAATACCATTGCCTTAACTTTGTTGCTTTCTTTACTAAGATTCTTACTTTTGTTTTGGATTCTTTTTCAGAACACCATTACTTGTATCTTCTTTTTTTAAAAGCTTCTTTAAAGCAAAATTTGTACATCTTACTGTTGTATGGAGCATATATCCATCTCTTCCTCATTTCTTTACACCTTATCATCCTTGGTTCTCTCTGATTTTTTGGTTTCCCTTTCACAAAAACCTCAGACATTCTAGCTACCAAACTGCAGTCACATTTTTAAATCTAAAGAATTCGCTGCCCTTTCAAGGGTTGCCAAAGATTGGAAGCCATATAAGAGATTAAAAAATTTTCAAGCTTTACCTTTACTAATGCCAGCCATAGTTTTAAGTAATAGATTGAGCCTATGCATATAGAATCACAACTCTCTTAGGCACTAGAATTATTACTATGATTTAGTTGATCAAACAAGACTGTCTACCAAGCGACAAGCTGGAGAACTATTACAACAGCATTTACAAAATCTCATATATCTGAACCCCATGTTACACTTCATAAGTACAAAATGATTGACTGTCGGATTTGACAGATATCCAGTATTGAAATGATAAAAAACTAATTTTGAGATTGAATAGCGAATTTTATTTCTTAAAATTGGCTTAGAGGTTTAAAAAAATGTTATTCTGTAATGCCTAGTGGTAAAAATTTTAATGAAAAGCTGTTTAATTTAACATCTACTTGCTTCAAAAAGATTAAAGCTAACATACTTTTTGGCTTGAGTTACAAGATAAAAGTAGTGAAAAAATAAAGAAAATCACAATTTGGTTTGAAAATGTCTTGTTGAAATGCTTATTGAAGACTGACCTGTTTATCGAATTCTAGAATGACAAAAATAAATAAAACAATTAATTATTGGCAAGTTAAATACCTGTAAAGGTAAAGGTAAACTCTTTTGTGGCTTCGGAGAAACAACAATTGACAACCAAGGGTGAGATCCTTGATGAACAAATCTTGCAGAATCATTAACTTTTAAACAAAAGTAAAAAGTTGTTTCTTCAGAAACTTCATGATTTATATCAATTAGAGCAGAATAGCCTGTAACATTTCTTAGAAAAAAAGCGTTGCTAACTTTATCATCATCACAATCAACACCATATTTAAAAGGTTTTTCCACCAATGCCAGACGAATTTTTTCTGAGCTCAAATTTATTCCATAGAGGCGTAAAGTGTTATTTGTTTGTGAAAATATTGACAAAACATTAGATGTATATTTTCCACCAACTGCAAAAAAAAATTGTTTAAAGAATAATTAAAAATACAGTTTAAAGATAAAGCAGTGGTTTCCAACCAGAAAAGAATTTATCCCCAGGGAGGAATTCTATGAGTTCAGGAACAAGAACAAATTTATACCTACAACTATTTACAATGCAACTGGCTTTTTAACAATAGGCCTTGCAATAATTATTTTTTTCAATGAAGACCAAAAAAAGTCTTTTCCTTATGATTAGTAAAAAATCCAGAGAAGCACTTTTTTAATATTTTTTGTCTGCACTTCAATTTCTAGAAATAATTACTGTAAATCTTTGAATATAATCTGCCCTTGAGTATAATATGCAAGCAATTTTTAGGAGTTTGCACCTCAGAAAAACCTTAACCTTGTGTATAATACACACTCCTTCTCTAAATTAAGTCAATGAGGTCTATATAACCTCCTTGTTCTGTAAGCATGGATATGGTGACATCCTTTACTATTATTGCATATACAAGCATGGATATATTGTATATACAACATAATGCAAACATATTGCTTTTTTGAACATTTTGTTTGCAACAATAAAGAAATAACATTAGCATCATCAGTAAAAAATAAATATTAAATAAATTTTTAATACTATCAGTTCTACAAAGTTAAGAAAAAACATTTATTCAAATCTTCCAAATTCAACATCATTTTCAACATAAAACAACCATATATAGCATAAAAAACCTGCTAAGTTGTGAATTGCAACAAAGTAATGCGGGGTCATTGTAATTAAGCAAGCAGCACTTACAGGTAGTCAAACAAACACTTTCATGCATGCATAATGCAATTTTTGCACTCGGCATTGGACATCAACATTGCTTAAGAAATATTTTTTATTTATAATCTCATATACAGTATAATATGCACAAAGGATTTTGTTCTTTAAATTATGGAGAAAATGCAGATTATACTCAAGAATTTACAATACTTAAAACAGATAATTATGCCTGAGAGGGATATTTGATTTATTAAAGGATGGAACAAAACGTTTCAAAATAAATAAAGGGGGAATGTACTCAAATAGGTTGGAAACCATAACATTTTTGAAAATATAAAATGCAAAAAAGATACCTTTTACATATTAAAGGTTAATAAAAGGAGGAACAACATTTATTCAAAAATGATTTAAATACAGATTAAACAATGAGCAACAATTTTTGTACATTTGAATTTTAAAATGACATCTTTTCCATGGTGGTCTCTGCTTGCTGTACTTACCATCACTAGAAGAGTATTTCTATAGTTAGACAAATTGCAACCTTAATTCTCCAATGGTGCTAATTCAATCTTTGTAAATTTCAGTAACTTCAGAAAAAAATCTAAAGATTAAGATTATGCAAGTGTGCTAGCCATGAAATGTCATTACATAAAGAAACCAAATGTCTTAAAAATATTTCTCTCTTAGAGCTTCCATGTAATAATTTTGGGTGAGAAAATCACAAAAATCACAAGAATTTCAATCTCTATGATTTTTTTCTTTGGGGTTACTTGAAAACTTGGTTCTACAAAAATTGACTGGGTTGCACTAAAAAAAATCAAAGGATGCTATTTGTCTAAAGGCTTCAAAATATCACCTAAAATGACTCTTCTAGTGATCAAAAACTTCAGAAAACTTCTCCAACATTGTATAGCAAATAAAGGTCACCATTCAGAGAATAAGCTTTTAAAACCAAAATAACAAAACTGTAATTTTTTGCTTAAACCACACTAAAATTAATTTTTTATAATTAGTGTTGTTTGCCAACTGGCAAAATTATTATTACAATAGTTAAATATTAAAAATGTTAATTTAAAAAATTTTTTTTGAGCATTCTAAACTAAAATTTCATGCAGAGATACCAAACAACATTCTATTATAAGCAATTTGACAATCAAGGTATCAATATAAAATTATAAAAAAAATTAATGTCTTTAGAATGGAAGCCAGAATAGTTTTACTTCCCTCCCTCTCCTCCCCAAAGCAAGACAATTTGGTGGGAGACAATTCAACAGAACAAATTCATTGGCAAGTCAATTTGGCAGAAAAATAAATAATTTTTATTTACCTTTACCAGCATTGAAGTGACAACAAAAAAGTATTGTTACGTCACTAAGGTAGTTAAACCTATGTTAGTCACATGGGATTTTCAAACACGGTTAGTCACGTGGGGTGTCTGTGCACCTTAATACAAAAAAAGTATATAGGGTCAATCATACAACTTTTTCATTGGTTCAAGATATATTTACTAACACAATTAAGCATTTTGATGTTTGTGTAACCAGATTTATGGAAATAATACACTATAGATGTCCCATATGGGAGTTCAAAACAAAACTTTTTAATACATAGTCTGGATAATACTCATTCACTTCTACATTATCTTCTTCACCTTCACTGTCAAATTGAAAAACATTTTCTATCTCATCTTCATTGAATGAACTCTCCACTTCTACTTCATCTAACTTCTTCCATATTCTTGCCGTCTCTGCATCATAATCCACCACACTTGTGTTAGTCACGTGGGGTGTTTTGACACCCCAGAAGGCAAAAAGGCAGTGTACCTTGGAAGATAATTGCAACACAACAATACTACAACTGGTATGCTATACCCTCAATGAGTTAGGAAAGTACCTGGAAAGGTATAGAACAAAATTATAATATAGAAATTACAAGCATTTAAAAAAAATTGGGGTGTTCAAACACCCCATGTGACCAACATAGGGTTAAAAAGGCAATTGCAATTGTTTAGTTGATAAAAAGAGTGAAAATTCACATGTAAAACTGTTAAATTTAAAGGTATTCTTAGGCAAATATTTATCTATTTGAATTTACAATATTTTAATTTCAAATATTTACCGTAAATGAAAAAAAGGTACTTAAACAGTTTAATTTTTAAACCAAGGTTGTTTAACATATATTTTTTATGAAAAAATGCAATAATGTAACTTACTACAAAGATGATAGATTTGAAGTTTTGCAGGCGTACAAAAGTAATGGTGTCATAATAAGCATTTTACTATATATAAACATTTTTACAAATCTATTCTGGTTGGGATGCATAAACATTTTTCTGCAGATAAGCATATCAGAAAAATACTAAATGATGTTTAAGTCAGAGCAGTTATTGTATTAAACTATCAAAAACAAAACTTTTTTATTGTCGCTTCAACATTAGTGAAGATAATTCAAAATGATTTATTTTCCCATCAAATTGGTTTGCCAACAAATTTGTCCCATCAAATTGGTACCATCCAATTGTCGCATATCCTCACTTTCCTACATCAATATCGCACTTTTTTTTATAGTGTTCTATGTTGTCATTTATATGGTTAAAATTTACAACTATTACATTATTTTCTCATTGTGTATCAAAGTAGCTTTAAATCTTTATGCTGTGAGCCACTTTTCAAAAATGAGTTTTTATAAGATATCAACAACAGGCTCACAAAGCATGGAGTCACAGCTGGAGAAAATTTTAGGGTTTGGAGGTGAAGCCAATTGTTTTAAAAATGTTGGAGCAAAGATGATCCATACAATTTACAAATGATAGAATAAAGTTGGATGTAGTCTTTTTAAAAGTACTAGAGAGGGAAACTTTTTGAATTTTATAGGTTGAAGTCACTGTTGAGCCCTGGTACATTTATTTAATCCAGGGCAGCAGAACTGCAGAAAATTTTTAAGGGCTTAGAACAGGGGTGGGGATCTGATTGCACTTGCTGGCTGAATCCTTAAATTAAAAAATTATGTGTTGACCAAAATATACTTTTTGTTGATTGAAGAAAAATGTTGTGACTTGATGGGCTGTGCTTTTTCATCTGGTTCATTATGTAAAGACTTTTTTCCTCTTCACTTGCATTGAACAAGTATTTACCCTTCAAAGTTGAGTGTAGACCAAAAAAAAGTCTTCACATGATGAACAATATAAAGTGTGGCTTGCCTACTAACTAGTTTTTTTGTGTTCATTTGATAAGTTTTTCGTGATGAATTGACATTTCTATAATCAGACTTGGTTGGTAAATGAAGTCAAAAATTACCATTTTGACATGAGTTTTTTCAATTTGCATGTTAAGAACACGTCATTTTAAAATGCTGAAGGGGAGCTGGAGTCAGCAATTTCTAAAAGTACCAGATCAGAGCTGGACATGAAACCAATTACTTTCTTACAAGCACTGCAGTCCTAATCAATAGTGTGACTGAGAAGATAGACGTGCCATTTTGAGGGTAAAATTAATTAACATGGTCTGGTTTCAACTCCCAGTCTCATCATTGTGTTGCATACTTGAAAAAAAATGTAACAGCAGTTTGTTTGGTGGTCTATGAACCAGTCTTAAATTTTAGTCATTTCAAAAAACTTATAACTTAACAGCAATATTTTGCCATTTCCAAAGACATGGCAGGCTAATTGCAAGATGGTTGCTCCAGAGTTCAATGTCATAAATACTGTCATGCCTGTCAAGAGAAGAAGATAAAATAAGTCATGGGTAGGCAAACTATGGCCTTCAGGCCAGATGTGGCCCACCACAACTTTCTGTGTGGTCTGCAAAAGCCTTAAACAAATAACTTTATTTTCTCTTTGCTTTGAAATGTGGTGATCTCTAAAAAATCAATATCCAAAATTTGGGATTACTTCCATTTTTGGGACAAAAAAGTAGATTTTGGACATTGGTGACTTTTTTTTATTGATTAAGTGATACCTTTTAGAGAGATCAATATATTTTTAGGACAAAAATAAAGGTTTTGGACATTGATTGAAAGTGATAACCCTTCTTTTCTTTAAAAATCACTATAGTGTAGCCCACAAACAAAACCAACCTGTGGATGTGGCTTTCAAGCAAAAAGTTTGCTCACCCTTGAAAATAAATAGCTAAAAAAATAAACTTTGACTATTTTGTTATACTTTAAAAACAACAGAAACAAAAGATGTCTTCACTTCAAATTAATAATTATATAATAACTTAATTCATAAATGACCTAATTCAAGAGTCAATTTTAGTAGCATTTGTTAATTTTTGTTTAACCTTTTGCAGACCAAATGATATAAAAAATTATGTTCTGCATAGGATTCCAAAGTCTACCAAAAAATAAACCTTTTATTTAAAACTTAAAAGTTTTTTTTTATTGTTCACTTAGGGGGTGCAATAAATAATGCAGTGAAAAATCTCCAAAATATTTTTGAATAATGGCCAATATATCAGCTTTAGAACCAGATAACCTATTTTTTCAAGAGCTGATATATCAGCTATTGGACCTCAAAGAGTTCAGTAAGTGATAAGCAAAAAGACTTAAATTAAATGGATTAGACACCAGATTATGTATGATATGTTTTAAATTGGTCAAACAGCAGTAAAAAAATCATGCTTCAAGTGGCAGTATAAGTAATGCAGCAAACATGCTTATTAAAAATATTAGTATTTATACAAAGCAATCAGAGCGAAGTTTAAAATCAAATGTTTAAGCTGTTTTTTACTGCAAATAGTTATAAAAAGATTGCAGCAACATTGCAAAAGGCATTGCTTTGCAGATAGATTAAAATCTAACAGAGAGCTTAAAGATTTTTTAAGCACCATGAAATAGTTTGATCTTTTTGAAATACCAGTGAAGAAAAACAATATATTACAACATAATAACAATACTTGTAACTAATTGAAAAAATATTAATAACTTATAAAATCTGTACTGCTATTAAGGGCTTGTAAAAGACACTACCATATCTTGTCAGCAAGGTGGCCAAGTCAGTAAAAGCACAGTAGTGATGCCAAACAAAAGTGACACAGTGCAGGTTCAAATCCTACTCTCATCCTGGTGTTAACCTGTGAGTGGGAAAGATAAATAGAGATGTTGAAAATGTTTGCTTAAAGGTTAAGTTGCGTTTTCACAAAAACATTACCATTAAGACTATTAAAAGCAATTTATTAATAAGGGTTGAGCTTGAAAGTAATATGTTTTATTGCGAAGGGGCATATAAAAATAACAGAAATAAAAATTTTAAATCAATGTTTTATATCAATTTATATTTTAACATGTTCCCTTTGGTGGACACTGAAGGGCCCCTTTGAAGAAAACACATTAAATGCAGTTAATTTATCAATGGAAAATGTCTCAACCAATTTGTTCATAATTTTGATTTATTTCTTCATGCTAGACCATTATTGCTCAAGTTATGGACATTTCAAATTTGTTACATGCAAAAGCACTGGGTCACTTCAAGAAGTCTGTAAACAATTTTTATTCACGAAACTAATCCAGATGCCCTTGTAGTTACTATCGCTTTTTGTGCAATCCTTTTTCTCCTGGTTTCTTCTTTATTCCACCTGGTGCTGAAATGGGTATTCTGGGTTAGTATCACCAAAAAAAATTACTTACAGTGACTTCTCTAAGAGACCCAAAGCACATACCTTGGCTAAAACCAATGAGTTGGGAAGAAGTTCCAAAACTACAATCAACACAAATAAAACAGAAAAAAATAACTTGATAAAGAGTAGATTTATTCCACCATGATAAACATGTACCCATTTCAGTAAAAAACAAATAAAGATAATAAAGTAGGTTTAAATAACCTGAAGTAAACTATATTGCAAGCTCTAAAAAAAAATTTTTTTATGTAAAGCAGTTTTTTTAGCATTTCTAAAATTATGCTGAGATGTCATTTCAAAACAAAATTTACAATCTAACAAACAGCTTTGTTAAGAAACTATTTATATTTATTAGGTTATTAATTTTAGCTATGAGGCAATAGTTCTGTAGGTTATCTTTAATTAAAAGAATTTCAAATTTTTAAAACATAAATTACAACCAACAAAATTTTTAATGTTGCCCTTAAAAATTTCAGCAGTATGGTTGAGTGGTTAAGCACACCATGATTATGATAATAGGGTTGTGCTCAAAACTTGTATATGCTATTCTGGTTTGCCTTTGAGAAAAATGCATAACAGTATTTTCCACTGCTTGGTGGTCTTGGAAAGCAGTTTTAAATTTTTCTCACATTTTTACAAAAACTAAAACTAAAACAAAAAACTTTAACTAAACAGTAATATCTTGGCATCTCCAAAAGCAGGTGCGAGTAACTACTTGCCCCATGTATAACATTCTGATGCTTTCCTGCAAGTCAAGAGGATAAATATAAAGGTGAAATGAAAAACAATTAAAATAAAATCTGATGCTTGGCTTTTAAAACTACTTAGGGCCTAAAGCTCAAGTAATGATTTTTCCTATTTCAATGGTTATTTTACTAGTTTAATCACATTGGAACAACTTTGGAATGGTGCTCAGAAAATGTTTTTCTGTAGGTTCAATTCTCACATAAGTTTTTGTTAATATTAATGAAAAGATTTTTTATATGAATGTAAATAAAAAACTTTTTTGTGAAATGAGTCAAAAAATGACAGTTTAAAAAGTTGGAGCAAGAGCTAAGTTGTCCATATTTTGTGAAGCAGAGTCGAAGCCACCAAAATTTCTGCTGCTTCCACTCTTAGCAATATACTTTTTTTACATTTGAAAGTCACTTAATTAATTATTTAATATAAATAAAATATTAAAATTTAAAAAAATACATTATTGATCTTTGTGTTGTACCAATATAAAAATGAGTAAATTTCTGATAATTGCTGTATTATCTAGCTCAGGGTGGTCCAACTTCTGCACTCTTGTGGGCCACTTTTCAAAATTATTTGAGTTTGCAAGCCTCAGCTGGCTAAAAACACCTATTTTCATCCCAAAATCATAGCATTCTCCAAAAAAAAAAAAAAAAAGTCTTCACTTGGAATCAGTCTCCAAAATTCCTATTTTCGTCACAAAATCATAGCGTTCTCCAAAAAAAAAAAAAAAGCTTTCACTTGGAATCAGTCTCAACCTTAGAACCTTAGACTCTCTTTCATCAGCTTGCCATGCCTTGTTATACAAGGTTGCCACTGCTTGTGATCAACAAGACTTGTGCAAAATTGTTCCACGAGCCGCACAAATTCTATCCGTGGTTAAACCATGCTGATCAAGCTATTACTTATATGTACATACAGGGTGATCGCAATCTCTTTGCAGATTTTTAATAATATTAAGCATAATAATTCTATGTACATACTCTATGTAAATTGTAACTCTATGGTCAGTTTTGGTTTATATTAATTTTGATTCTATGATTGGTCAGTTTTGATTTATATTGATTTTGATTCTATGATCATATGTCAATGATTATACTTTTACAAGAATAGCATTATTAAAACACAGAGCTTGTGAAAATGAATTTATTAAATTATCGAAAATATTCTCATGAAGATATTGTTTATTGCATTTTGTGTGCAGTTGCACATAATTGTGAAGAAGCCAGAAGAATGCTTTTTAACAAATTCAACTGAGAAGCACCACCAGCTCGAACAATTTGCATTGGAAGAATAGACTTAATGAGACACTTTCAATTCTATCCCAACTACCAATTGGTGACCATAGTGCATGCCATTTATCAAAAGAGAAAAAAGAAGAAATTGTTGCTGCCTTTGGAGATGCTTCAACAACATCTCAAAGTTAGTCTTGCTGTTTGAGTAGCACAATCTACTGTCAATAAGGTACTTAATAAAGAAAAAATAAAACCATGGAGATTCACACGAGTCCAAGAATTGCTCCATGATGATTATCCTAAATGTCTTCAATTTTGTAATGATATTGTGGTTAATCTTAAACGAAACATCTTGTTTGCTGAAAAAATAGCCTTTAGCCATTAGTGATCATGTTTTGTAAATATTGTTTTATGACTCTCTAAATCTCTTACAGTTGTTGTATAATGCATATATTTGTTTAATATATATTTCATTATATTGGATTTGTGTTTACTTACTAAATACATTGTTAAAAATCTGCAAAGAGATTGCAATGACCTTGTACAAACTGTCAAGCTAGGCTTTCTAAAAAAATGTTAAAAGTTTTTCCAATAATAAGCATCAATCAAAAAAGAATAGATCATTTTCTATCTAAAACTACGTAGTAAGAATTTAATAATATAAGAATTAGGTTATCATTACATGGGTACATTTTTTGAAACTTTTTAAGAAGTCACTGTAAGTGATTTTTTTCATGAAACTAACCTGAATCTCCCTGCGGTTACTATTGTTTTTTTGAGAGATTTTTTTCCTCTTGGTTTCTTTTTTATTCCATCTTGATGCTGAAAGGGGGATTTTGGGTTAGTCGTCAGAAAAAAATTGCTTACAGTAACTTCTTAAAGAGAGCCCGTTTTTTAGAAAGCAAAGTTTAATAGAAAATAGCTTTTCAAATACTTTTTTGTGAAATTCCTATTTTGTTAAAAAAAGATAAGGATAAGGCATCAATAAATTTTCAAGTTTTTTGCATAAGCAAATAACTGAATAACCTAATCTGTAAATTCAATTTGAAAATTTAGTCTTAACTTTTAAACAGGACCTGTTCCACACATAAGCTACTAAACTTAATGTTTTCTAATTGATATTTTTCATGTTAGTTCAAACGTAACATCTACAATAACTTAAAATACACATGTAATTTATTCCAACATACACTGAAAAATATTAACCAAAAAATCTAGGGTCTCTTCTCAAAGAGACCAAAATCGAGAACTCATTTTATTAATTAATGGGGCCCCACATGATGGCCTATAAAACATTTCCTGTTTTTGAGATCTGAACAAAATTTCTTATAAAGTTTATGGCGACTTTAATTCCATTATTCATAATATTCTATAATACATTTACTGTATCTAGCTCAACTGCCTTCTTTTTAACTAAAGCAAGACATCTACTGACACGTGTATATTTACTCATAAAACAATTATGATGTCATAAAGAGGTCATAGTTATTTTAAGTAAGAAGAAAGAGTAATAAAGAACTGATTGCCGACTAAAGGCGCGTTTACAGTCGTCTACAGTACTTTTTTCTTTAAGCGCGATCTTGGTTTGTTTTATTGACGCTCAAATCCACTCATTTTTTCATGAAAATATGAGTGGATTTGCCGTTTACAGTACTTTTTTCTTTCAGCGCGATCTTGGTTTGTTTTATTGACGCTCAAATCCACTCATTTTTTCATGAAAATATGAGTGGATTTGAGCGTCAATAAAAGAAACCAAGATCGCGCTGAAAAAAAAAAGTACTGTAGACGGCTGTAAACGCGCCTTAATTGTCGAATTATCACTTTTTAAAGCATGGAAGCAAAAGTTGTTTTGTCAAATTTTTAAGTGAAAAAAGTAGCACAATACAACAAAAGCTAACCCCTTTAATTTTATAAGTAGCCCAAAAAGTAACAAGGTAGCAAGTGACAAATTTCGTTCGCAAGAGCATCAAAAAAGTAGTCCAATTTGCTACTTTTTGCCCAATCTGGCAACTCTGGTTGGTGCTGGGAATTTCTGTAATTATACATAAGTTAAGCCAGTGGTTTACAAACTTTTTAGCAGCCCGACCTCTTTTGCTTTTTTAAATAATGGCGGACCGATCTTTATGTTTAAAACAAAGAAATTAAAAAAAAAACTAAAAACAACACTTAAACAAAATGGTCAATAATGAATTGACGTCCAAGTTTTGTTATATTTTTTTGACTTTGCAAATTTCTAGGTTAATAAATTCATGACAAAAGGAACAAATTAATTTATAATTTTAAAACAACAGGATTTTGCGCAACCCCTTTAAAAGTTGCTCGAGGACCCTCGGACCCTGTTTGAGACCCGGTGAGTTAAGCAAGCCCTTCGTTCCATTGTTGCAACCTTGTTTGCGATAATAGAAAAAAAATGTGTCAAAAGAACCAGATTCGCCTATCTTTTACAATAGAAAATGTCTTGTCAACGTTATAGTAATTTATTTATAGTTAAATAGTTTTTTGTAGTCGGCAGCGTGGTTGAGCAATTATGAGAGCCTTGATTGTGATCAACATGGTCTGGGTTCAAAAGCTACTCGGGCCATTCTGTTCTATCCTTGGCAAAGACACTTTATGGCGCTTTCTCCTACGTGGCGGTCTTGGCAAGCAGTTCAAATTTCAGTTATATCTTCATAAAACCAAAGTTTTAAAAATTTCAGCAGGTCGGTCGAGTTAATTGCTTGCCGTATGTATAGCGCCTCCGACGCTTCCTGCGAGTCAGGGGAATAAATATGGAAATGAAATTAAAAATAATTCGCGTTTTACTTCAAGGATTTAAATTGCATAAAATAAAAGAATATTTTTTTAAAATGATATTAAATTGAGTGGTTAATATAAACATTTAAACTATCGAAATAAACTTTAATTTAGAGCACTTTTAAGAAATTTTGATATTATAGAATAAAAAGTAAAGCCAATATATTTGATAACATAGTTTACTCAAGACGTTTTGAAATTATAATTCATTCCATCATCAACTGCGTTAAACTCATATTGTACAGATACAGTATTATAAGTATAGTAAACTCATATTGATATTACTGATAAGTACTGGTATAGCAAAACTTAAAGCAACTATTGAAATTACCAATTCAACACTTGTGGCGCTGAGTAAAAACTTTGCCAGAACGAGAGCAAGCAAACTATGGTCAAACCGGAACTTTAAAGTAAACTTCCGGTTCAGGTTCGACAAAATTTTTTATACGGATTCGGTTCCAGTTCAGGTTCAGTAAATTTTATTTTTTGGGTTCAGTTCCGGTTCAGGTTCTAAGAATATTTACGATTAATTGAGGTTTACAGATCAGGTTCGAGTTCGATTCGATGCCCAAAATTAGATTACTAAAAAATCTTTAAAATATTTTTTCAAAAATTAAAAAAGGTGAAAAAAGGCAACAGAGTGCAAACCAATAAAAATTTATTACATGACATTTTATTAAAACAATAGGGCTTCAAAGATTTTGCTGTTACTGGTTTGCAGTTTTACCGAAAAGGTTAGAAACCTTTAATTAAACAAAACTTATCCTAACTTTAACCTTAAGCTGTTCAGTTTTTAATATTAGTTTCGAAACCAAAAGTTAAGCAAAGTGATTCGTTAACAAGATCAAAAAATGCTACTGGCCCCATTCGTTTATATTTCATATATTTCTTATTTGTCTTATAATGATAGCAACAAAAATTTTTGCAGCCTGTTTTTTTTAACATGAACAATATTAGAACGTCTATGAAAGAGCTGCATTGCAAAGTATGCTTAGAAAAGTTTAATGGACCACATAGACTTATAGAAGCTTTAGTTCATTTAAAATACAATCATCAAAAGTAAGAGTTATTTTCAAAGGTTGTGTTGTTTCTGCATACTTTACATCTATTCTTATGTTTCAACTAACAATGCATTTTTTTTATGCTTTAGCTTTTTGTTATTAATAGCAAAATATTATATTTTCAGAATGTTTTATTGATTAATATTTTTTTCAGAATAAAAAGACTGATTTATTCTGGATGTTTCAGAATTAAAACTCATTCCATCATCAACTGCATTAAATTCAGTATGCATTAAAAACTCAGTTGATGATGGAATGAGTTATAATTCTGAAATGTCCTGAATAAAACAATGTTTCAAAATGTATTAGCATTACTTTTTATTCTGAAATTAGTTAAGCATTCTAAATTTTTTGCTCCAATATTTTTTATTGCAGAATATTTGATTCAAAACTTAAAGGAATAACTGATGGTCCTGATGTATTTCAACCAATAGATTCATCATCAACAGTTGTGACTGGTTCATCTTCTCAAAAATCTTTCTTTAATATTTCAACCCAAACAGATAATTTTTTTCAAGAAAAAAGTAAGGTTAAATTTTGAATGTGCATAAAAATTAGTTTGATTTATGATGGGTATATTTTTAATAAATTTTGAAAACCTTTAACAGCAATTGCTTCGTAAATAATGCAAAAGTCTTAAAACTTTTCAGAGCTGACATCACATATTTTTTATAACTTGATTTAAAAGATATCAGGGTATTGTTGTCCTGTGATATATTTATATAAAACTTCTAAATAAGACTACTTAGCAGTTGAAAGTGTTGAAAAGTGTCTCCCAGGACCATAACAAAGAGGCAGGCATAGAAATTAAGCCAAGACTATGTTAATTGCTTTAGCCATAAATGCAATGCTCCAGAACATGTAATCTTCTAGTTGTTTTTCAATCTGCTAGCATTTTTATAATTTTTTCAAATTACTCTGAATCAGTATCTTTAAAATATACAGGTCGGCACGGTTGGTGCAGTTGGCATGGTCAGCATGGTTGATGTGGTCAACGTGGTTGGCAAGGTTAATTTGGAATGTTTAAATTTGGTTGAGCCAATTGTATTTGTAGGCCTAATCTAAATTAACGTACATAGCAGAAATAATAAATTTTTCAGTTTTGAAAGCTTATCAACTTAGTAAGCTTTCCCAAACTAGTTAATCTAACCAACCTTAGCCCAGTCCCCACATATCAAAACAAGTCAACTTCACCAACCTCATCCATGCAAACCTTGCCAAATAATTATGCTTTTTATATTAATTTACATTACAAATACAGTCAGTTTCAACAAAATTTAAATATCTTATATAGCCAAGCCAGCCAACTTCTTGAAACTGAATGATTGCTTTACTTATTTACGTTACAAATATAACCAGTTTCAACAATAATAACCTTGTCAACCTCAGTAACCTAACCCCCCCATGCTGACCACCCCAACCATGCTGACCATGCTGACCTGTACATTTTAAAGGAACCCTTTTGAATTTGCTTAGAACAGGGATGTCCAACCTGTAGCCCACTTAATGTTTTCATGCAGCCCACTGCTTACTTTTTTTAAATTTTGTAGTTATATTTTCATAACTGTATAGAATTTGATGTCACTACAGTCATTGTAACGCATAAGAAAACAAAAGAAATACACCAGCTGATTGCTGCATCAAATGATGTCTAATACACTGATCTATGAAAGGTTTTGTGGGCGAATGTTGTCATAAAGATGCTTGCCTCAAGCCTTGTTTGCAGTATTCACATTGTTTTGCTATTAAATTAATAATAATTGTGTTATTTCTTAACAATTTTTACAATCACAGGTGATTATTAGGTAATAACTTTAGTGGTAGTAAAGGTGATAAATTTTAGCCAATATGGAATGATTTGGAATGAGATTACAGTAGTAGCAGCAGTGCTGCTAGTGTTAATGAAAGGAATTGTGTTGATTTATTAGGAAAGTGGAAAGAGGATCAAACATTTTTAAAGATTCTAAGTCCAATCTAAGAAATTAACATTTGGTCAGGATCCAGGGATCTACCATTAACCAAAGAGAGTTCACTCCTATTCGACAAAGCTTAACTGGCTGGATGCCTAAAAGTATAGGTAGGTGGTCCGTTGAAGCATGGCGTAAGCATTCAGTGACAATGTGCAAGGCATCATGCAGAACATTGTCTATGAGGTGAGTATTAACGCTGCAACACCAGACTAATGCAGAGTATTCAGCTGTTTGGTAGACCAGAGATAGGGCAGCTGTACATAGTGTTTTGGCTGCAGCACCTTGGAAGTTGTCTTAGCAGTGTGACATGCAAAGATTGCTTTTTTTTGCAATGGCACAAGATGGTGACGGAATGTGAGTGATCTGTCTAGGTTTACCTCAAAATAAATAGAGGCTAAATAAAATGATAAAAGCCTAATGCTGCTTTAAACATTTAACGTACGAGGGTCAGTCAATAAGTAATGAGACTTTCTCAATTACTTTGGTGTTCTTGGAGTTATGCAACTGAAATTTTATGTGATGATTATGAATGGAGTTGTCATCTTATTTACAACAAAACTTGTTTATTTTCAGATTACTGTAGGTGTGACGATAAATTGAAATGACTACTAGGCTAGGAAACAGCTCATGCTTGGAACAAAGAGGAGTCATCAGATTTCTGTTGGCAGAGAGTGTAAAATCATGTGAGATTCTGTCTAGAATGCAAAGACAATATGGTCCTTCCTGTATGTCTAGAGCAAACTTCTACAAATGGGTGCAAGCATTCAAAGATGGACGCGAAAGCATTACTGATGATCTGAGAAGTGGAAGACCTGTGGATGTCTCTACCCCAGAAGCAGTACAGGCAGTTGAAGACCTGATCAAATCTGATAGAAGGGTCACTTTAGATGAAATTGCTACAAACTTGGACATCTCCCATGGCACAGTGTACGCAATTGTGCGTGAGAAGCTGCGTTTTTCAAAAGTCAGCTGTCGCTGGGTTCCAAAGATGTTAACGGATGATCACAAAATGCAGCGCCTGATGGCTTCCAGAGCATCACTACGCAGATACAGAAAGGAGGGAGATGTATTTCTATCGAGAATAGTGACAACTGATGAGACTTGGGTCTTTCATTATGAACCTGAATCGAAACGACGATCAATGGAGTGGAAGCATGTTTCTTCCCCAGTGAAGAAAAAATTCAAATCTCAGAAAAGTTTAAGGAAAGTCATGCTCACTGTGTTCTGGGACAGAAATGGGCCGATCACTATCAGTTTCTTGGAAAGGGGCAATACTGTGAACTCAGAGAACTACTGTGAGCTGCTAACTCAAGTGAAAAAAGACATTAAGAACAAACGGAGAGGACTTCAATCAAGAGGTGTGATTCTCCTTCAGGATAATGCAAGGCCCCACACAGCAGCAAGAACCCTAGCCAAAATTGAAGATTTAGGCTGGAAACTTCTAACACACCCACCCTACAGCCCAGACCTTGCACCATCTGATTTTCACCTCTTCGGCCCACTCAAAGAGAGTATGAGGGGAATTCACTTCCAGACTGATGAAGAAGTGAAGGCTGCTGTGAGCAACTGGCTAAGGACCCAGTCCACGGAATTCTATGCCAAAGGAATAGACAATCTAATATCAAGATGGAACAAGTGTGTTGCAAAGGAGGGAGACTATGTTGAAAAATAAAAAAGCATTTTTTGATTACCAGTCATTGCAAACTTGAGTTATTAAAAAAGTCTCATTACCTCTTGGCTATTTAAATGAAAAGCTGCTGTCACTGTCTTAATGTGACTGAGCTTTAATTTTAAATTTAAAGATATCTTAATTTAAAGTCTCCTTAACATGTTAACTGTCGTGTGTGTTATATATGAGGGCTGTTTGAAAAGTAACGGGACTGTGTAAATAATTATTTTATTTGAAATGCCACGTAAAAATTACAACTTGTCCCCTTCAAAGTAATCTCCTTGAGCTCGAATGCACTTTTCTAATCTCTGCCGCCATGCTTCTATGCACTTCTGGAAAGATTCCATTGGGATCACTCGTAGTTCCTTCGTTACGGCTGTTGTTATGGCTTTTGAGTCTTGAAAACAGGTTCCTTTAATGACTCCCTTGAGCTTAGGAAACAAGAAAAAATCACAGGGAGCCAGATCTGGCGAGTAGGGTGGTTGCTCCAGCACGGCAATGTTATTTTCTGCAAGAAATTGTCGTATGCTTAAGGCATTGTGAGCAGGAGCATTGTCATGATGAAGCAGCCATGACTTTGTCTCCCACAATTCTCTTCTTTTCTCCCTTACCAAACGCATCAAACATTGCAAGATGTCTTTGTAAACATTCTGGTTAATGGTTTGGCCCTGTGGCAAGAATTCTAGATGAACAATTCCATGAACATCAAAGAAAACAATCAGCATCACCTTAATTTTGGACTTGAACAACCTTGCTTTCTTGGGTCTTGGTGAGGATGCACTCTTCCATTCAAGGCTCTGCCGTTTGGTGAGTGGATCGTACTCAAAGATCCACGACTCATCACCGGTAACAACTCTACTCAGCAGATCTGGTGTAATTTCAAGTTGTTTCAGGATGTCTTGACACACTTGCACACGATTTTCCTTTTGCCCATCATTCAGCAACCTTGGTACCATTTTCGCACAAACCTTCCTCATCCCCAGATCTTCTGTAATGATCCTCCACACCCTCTCACTATTCATGCTCAACTCATCTGCTATCATTCTAACAGTAAGGCGGTGGTCACTGCACACTTTTTCTCTCACACGCTTAACATTTTTGTTTGTTCTGCTTGTTGTTGGCCTTCCACTCTTAGGATCATCTTCCACATCCTCTCTTCCCTCTCTGAACCTCTTGTGCCACTCAAAAATCTGAGTTCTTGACATCGTAGCATCTCCGTAAACTTCTTGGAGCAAATTGAATGTTTCAGTTGGAGTTTTTCCAAGTTGAATGAGAAACTTCAAGTTGATTCTTTGTTCAATGCTCATTATTTGTTAACAAAAGAAGGAAAAAAAAGAAAAAAATATTTACTAAATAAATTATCCCAAAACGAACTACAGTAAAGCACCTTTCAAGAAAAGCCTGTAAAAAAGCATATGGTTGTCACAGAATGCTGAAACTACATTTTTACAACCACAAGACATTGTGCCATCTTAAAAAACAAAGCTTTTATCACTGTTGCAAGTGTTGTTTGTGCAAAGCATACAGTCCCGATACTTTTCAAACACACCTCGTATATGGCTCGTGCCTCTGTACAAATATAATATTTATCTGTAAAGTGAACCATATATGCGTCACTGGTTTTATTGTATAAATGCAATGTTCTTACCTTGATTGCCAGCCACACAAACTCTCACTTTGGTATATTAGCACACACTGAAGATATAACGGTTTGAATACCCTACTGTGTAGGTTTATCCATGTTCTACAGTTAACATTAGAGGCAGGGTTACCATATTTTCAAAAGGGTAAACTGGGACACTTGTTAACAGAAAAAAATTTTGTGCCCAAAAAGTAGTGTCCCCTAAAAATAATTAGTCTTTGATTTGAAGAATTTTGTTTCCAAAAAGAGGTGTTCTTTGAAAAAACGGATCTTCACTTCAAATTGGTCTTGGATTTTATGATTTTTGTCTCTCAAAACTGGTGATCTTGAAAAAAGCAAACAGGAAGGGGTTCTGCACATGGAATCTGTCTTCAATTTCTGATGGAATTTCTGCCAAAATGGGTGGGACAAAGCAGTAAAAATTGGGATGTATGTTAAGCCTACTTAAAGAAAGGCCTTCCAGTTTCCAGAAGAGTACAACCATGCTAGGTCGTCTGCATAAGCAAATTTTCTGGAAATTTTGGAGGACAAATTGTACATATAGATGTTGAAAAGGAGGGGAGTCAAACTAAAAAATGCTGTTTTTCCGATACCATAGCCAGCTGTCACTGGTAGTAATAGTAAAACTTTGGTTTTGGACAAGCTCTGTGACCATTTTGACCGTTTGCTTATTTTGCAGAAGGCTCAGCAGCTTGCAGGTAAGGCCACAGTGCCAGACAGTTTCATATGTTGCTGTCAAATTGACAAATTGACAAAAAGTCCTTGATGTTTTTAGTCAATAAAATGGCTTAATCTTTGGGTGACTTTCCACATCAAACCCAGCCTGTTCTCTACATAGCTATGGATCAAGAGTTGGTTTAATGCTGCCATAGATAAGCTCTTGAGGATCTTGTAGTGGACACAGAGCAGAGATATCCATTGATAACTCTTTGTGTTCCTATGCACTTCATCGACTTTGGAATCATGACCATCTAGATCTTGGGAATTTTGAGTCAATGCAAGCAGGAAGAAAAAAACTCACGCAACCAGGACTTCAAGGCAGCTTCACCTAAACACATTTTTATAAGTAATGATTTTAATAGTTTTACATTTCACTTAGATTTCTAATTAGTTAATCAATTTTAAATTTGTATTTTTATAATTGTCATTTTGGTCCTGTTATCTAATACTAAAAAGAGGAAATTTTATTTACATGTAATTTTGCAGCCTGCCATATATAGTTAAATTTATAATTTGGCTCAGATGAAAAAAGGTTGAACAACACTGGCTTAGACCAAAACCGTGCTTGCACTTTAATGAGATATTTCAATTAAATTTGCTTTTTTTCTTGAAGTGTTTTTTTGCCATACCATTTATTGTTGTGGAAAAAATGATTTGAAGGTTACGTGATGATTCTGACCTTCCTAGTAAAGGTGCTGCTAGCACTTTTGCATATTTGCTATGTTGCTAATGTTTGTTATTTTCCTTTATTTAATTTAATTAGTTTTGTTGCAAATGTTTTAAAGCTTACAGGGATAAATAAAATTCAATCAATAAGTAATGGAACTTTCTCAATTCCTTTTGTGTTTTTCTAGTTATGAAACTCAAAAATTTCCATAATGATTATCAATGAAGTTGTAGTCTTATTTATTAAAAACCTTGTTTATTCTTAGCTTATGATAGGTGTAATGGTAAATTGAAGTAATTGTTTTTATTTCATCTCTATATTTATCCTTCTGGCTCACAGAAAAGCCTCTGAGGTGCTATACATGGGACAAGCAATTATCTTGACCTGCTTTCAGGGATGCCAAATATTGCTGTCAGGTTGAAGTTTTTTATTTGTTTTTTAAAATTTTATAGAGATATGACTAAAATATAAAACTGCTTGCCAAGAACACCAAGCAGAGAATATTGTCGTAAAGTGTCTATCCCAAGGACACCACAGAATGGCACAAGTAGGTTTTGAACAAAGATTATGGTGCTCTTAGCTACTCAACCACACTGCCGACAATTGCTAGGCTAGCAAACGGCTCATGCTTGAAACAAAAAGCAATGATCAGATTTTCTACTAGGTGAGCGTGTGAAACCATGAGAATTCTGAAAATTAAAAAACAATACCATTCTCCTTGTATGTCTAGGCCAAGCTTTTATAAATGGGTGAAAGCATTAGAAGATGGATGCCAAAAGTGTGAGGGCTGTGGTTGTCTCTATCCTGGAATCAGTACAGGAAGTTAAAGACATGATCAGATCTGATGGAAGGATTGCTTAAATAATATTGCTACGAAATTGGACATGTCTCATGGTGCAGTTTATTCAATCATGCATGAGAAGTTGTATTTATCTTTAGTCAGTAGCTGTTGTTGAGTTCCAAAGACATTAATGATTGATCATAAGATGCCGTGTTTGATAATTTCTGAGTATTGTTTCACAGATGCAGAAAGGAAGGAGATGATTTTCTGTAAAGAATAATACAACAAACAAGACCTGGGTCTTTCATTACAAACCTAAATTGAATCTACAATCAATGGAGTAGAAACATAGAACTTCTTCATCCAAAAAGAAGTTCAAATCTCAGAAAAGTTTGGGCAAAGTCATGCTCAATGTGTTCTAGGACATAAATGGACCAATCACTATCAGTTTTTTGGAGAGGGGCCATACTTAACTCAGAACTATTGTAAACTGCTAAAGGTATAAAGAACAAACAGAGTAGACTTTAGTCAAAGGGTGTGATTTTTCTTCAGGGCACCAAAAGGCCCCACACAGCAGCAAGAACCCTAGCCAAAATCTTCAACTTTTGCTGAAAACTTTTGATATGCCCTTCCTATGGCCAAAATCTTATCATTTTAAATCTTTTAACACTTAACACACCAATAATTTTTATCTCTATGATTTATTCAAGGAGAGCATAAGTGGAGTTCACTTTTGGACTGAAGAAGATGTGAAGGCCACTGTGAGCAACTGGCTCCAAACTCAGCCCACAGAATTTTGCACCAAAGGAATACACAATTTAATATTAGGATGGCACAGATGTCTTGGAAAAGAGGGGGATGGTGTGGAAAAATAAAAAACACATTTTTATTTCTGTATAAAAATAAATACTCTTATATTCTTGTAAAAGACACTGTAACTTTTTTTGGCATGCGGTCTTACTAATAAGCTCTAAATTTAAAAACAAGTTATTGAACAGCTCTATCTTTTCACTCAAAAAATCATAGAGAAATTTTTTTCTCCAGAAAGTCAGAAAGATAAAAAGTTAATATGATAGCAGCAAATCTTTGTTAGCATAGCATAGCCCAATGTGCTGCAAGACAATAAGTGGACTGTGGTATAATGGTAATCTAAAAACACTTTAAAATAGAAAATACTTTATTTTTAAATTTGAGCTTAATAACTGCTTGAACAAAAACTGCAAACATTTTTGGTAAGTACTGGTCCAAAAAATGACAATTTAATTAAAAATACAATCCAAATAAAGATTAAAACAACTGTTTACTAGTTAAAAAGGTTGAGAAATTGTCTTTTGTCAAGTCTGAAAGTTATGGCTCAGATGTGTGTATTAATTACTTCTTTTCGCTTTCCTTTTCTTATTAACATCACATTGCTTTGTTCAAAGGTACGGCGACCATGCACAATGTCAATTGTATTGTAATAACGTACTTCGTTTAGTCACTGCTTCCTTATTCACAATCTTTATTTCTACAAGCACTATGATTAATTTCTAGTTGATTGTGAGTAAAAATGAAAATAAATAAAAAAAAATAAAAGTTCAGATAAAAAAAAGCAGTCAAAAGCAAGCAGAGACCAAAAAAAGGTCTTCACTTGGTTGAGGTGTGTGACAAAATTTTGAAATTTTTATTACAAAAATGTTCCAAAAGTGTGCTGCCATAACTCATTTCAAAAATTATAATGTAAACTTTTGAGTCATTTTGCATAAATTTTCTTTTTTATGTAAAGTGTCTGAAATACAACGAACCATTTTATAAAACAAATAGCAGTTGAAATCATAAAATTTATTATCTTTTTTGCTATATTCCAAGAAATTTTGTTTTAGTGTTGAATTCTAATTTAAAAAAAGATTACCTTATTTAAAAATAAAATTGTTTGTTTGTGTTATAGACAAGTTGTACAAACTTTTTTTTAAATCAGTCGAATGTGAAGTTGAAAAATTGCTTTTACTGATTCTTATCAGAAACTATAAAATTGCTAATAATTAAAATTGTGTGTTATTTTCCAGTGATGCAAGTATGCATTATCTTTATTTATTCTATTGAATCACAAAATAAAGCTGTAACTTAAAGCAAACATATGAAGTGTAAAAAACAACATCAAAAAATTAAACTGACTGGCTTTTGAAGGTGCAAGATATTACCGTTGGGTCCAGATTCTTTTATTTTGGTTTTTACTTTTTTATACAGTGATGCAATTAAAATTTAAACTGCTTGCTGTGAGTGGCAACTAGAAAAACAGGCAAAAGTGTCTTTGCTAAAGACACAACCCAATGATAAAAGCTGGAGTTGAATTGAAATTATTTCAATTGTGTTTGCTACCAATATGGCGTTCCCACCACACAATGACGCTGCCAAGTGTTGCTATGGTGCTCATGCACTGAAGTGGAGCATCATTTTTTGAATTTTTTATGTTAAAAAACTCGAGAACTACATTGTTATTTCATCATCTATCTAAAAGCTTGATAAATATTCCCAGTTTTGGTTTTGCTAAACGTGTGCACTGGTTGCCATTATTTTAGAGTGTTTATACTGTTATTTTAATTGGTAAGCTGTTGGAAATGATTTAATTCCAACGTTTTATTTTTTTAATTGGTGTAAATTTTTCTTAAAATATTTGAGAGGCTAAAAAGATATTATCATTTTTTTTAGAGACTTGTTCATTATCACGATCTACTGACGAAAACCGAATTGTTTTTCCACCTCCTGGCAATATGTCAAAGTATTTTGTTATTGCAGGTACGTAGTTATGCGGACATAAAAATTTAGCATATTCATTCTGCACGGGATTACATCAGTGTAGAAATCGACACAATGATAAATGGATGTGATTTTTATTTAGATGCCTTTTCAATAAAAATAAAATTGTACTGTTTACTAACGAAAACTACACATAAAAAATATATTGAAGCAATTTTATTTATAACGTCATGAAAATTACAAATTTCAATGATTCTGGTAAGTTATAATTTTCGTCTTGACACGAAGAATCAAAATATGAGCAACCTTTCAAACATTACTGACTAATGATAATGCAAAGAAAACTAAGACTTCTGTATACAGCCACTAACCGTTCTAAAGCCAAGATTGCCTCAGATTTCCAAAACTGCGATTGTGTTTTTAAAAACATGTATACTGAGTAAGAAGCCTGGTTCACGAGCTGGGGCAATATATCTTCGGCAGATCAAACCATGCTCGCGAAAATTCAACCTTGTATCTTTGATTATTTCTCAGGCCAAAGTAGGATATGTATGTACAGGGTGATTCAGCGAAGTGTGCACAAATACTTTTCTTAGTTTTATGTACATGTATTTCGTCCATTATTAACTTTCAATTATTAACATTTCAGTTTCTTATTATTTAAGAGTTAAAATTTAAAATCTGGTATTATTTGAAGTAAAAATAAACGATGAGTAAAACGATCAATGACGTGATAGAAGAGTATTGCAAGAAGAAGCTCCCACCAAGTGAAATTTTCCAGTTGATGAAGGAGGTTGTAAGCCGTAGAGGAGTTTATAAAGCCGTGAAAAGGTTCAAGGACACTGGGACTTGTGCTCCAAGAATCAGGAGTGACCCTGAAAGAACCGTAAGGACGAAGAAACTGATCAAAAAGGTCAGAGAGAAGTTGAGGAGAAATCCTGCAAGAAGTGCTAGACAACTTGCTAAAGACTACTCTGTGAGCGTGTCCAGCATACAAAGGATTCTCAAGGATGATCTCCAGAGCTACCCATACAAGTTTACCAAAAGACATCTCTTGTTGGAGGCCACTAAGAAGAAAAGGCTCGATAGAGCAAAGGTTTTGGTCAAGAAACTTGTCGATGGCACGCAGCCTCAAGTTTTATGGACAGATGAAAAACTTTTCACTGTTCAAGCTGTCCATAACCATCAAAATGACAGGATTTGGCTTCCAGACATAAACATGGTCCCAGTTGAGCGTCGCAGCTCTTTCAGAAGACAAAAACCCGCCTCCGTAATGGTATGGGCAGGCGCAACATCAAAAGGGCTGAAAACTCCTCTCATATTCATTGAAGAAGGGGTCAAGATAAACCAGACCGTCTATCGGCGAATGCTGGAGGAGAAAGTCCTTCCCTGGGTCCAAGAAGTAGTCGGAGAACAAGGAGTTACTCTTCAACAGGACGGTGCAACCTCCCACACGGCCAACTCAGTTCAAGCTTGGTGTCGATGCAATTTCAAAGGTTTTTGGGAGAAAGAGCTTTGGCCGCTGTCTTCACCAGACTTGAACCCTATGGATTTTGGGTTATGGTCTATTAAGACAATATTATTAATAATGGTCTATTATTACAATATTATTAATTATGGTCTATTAAGACAATATTATTAAGACAAAAGCCTGCCGTACTTCTCATCCAAATCTGGACTCTCTAAAGCGAAAATTGACATCGGCATGGGACGAAATTGACCCAGAAGTGGTGCGTGCCACATGTGCCCAGGTTCTGCCACGACTTCGGAAAGTAATCAAAAACAAAGGGGGTTATATTGAATAACTTGTATATTTTCTGAAAGCTTATTAAATTTACTATCTTCACAGCATATAACTTGTTTCATTTGACCTAATTATAAGTCCGAAAAATGAGTTTTTATTTGTGCACACTTCGCTGAATCACCCTGTATTTATTGCTGTAAATATGGTTAAAGGTTATTATGGACATTGTTTGAAGCGGTATGGTGCATTTACCTTTAACCTGCCAATAAATTATTAAAAATGAAATATTTGTTCATCCTGTCTTCGATATTTTTTATCTTCGCATACGTCATTTAGGGGTACGTGGTTACATTAACCATCGACAAAAAATGTTCGAATGATAAAAGCTAACTTTTGATCAATTTCTTCAACCTTGCAAACCAGCAAGTACAAGCAAATTTTATATTCGGCTGAGCAATGGTGGTGGTGGTGGTGGTTTTACCCGACCCATTCCTAGGGATGGGGGCGCGGATCAATTCCGCGGAATCCCAATAGTCGGGCGACTCCCCACGGACGGGACCAGAGGTCCAGAAGAGAAGGGGTGTGGCCGAAAATGGCCCGACGCAGAGGGCTGAGCAGTGGTCGAATCGAACGCCGGGTTCTCGTTTGTTAATAAACGTTAGCAACACAACAAACTAAATCTTAAACAAACAAAAAAAAATAGTTAAGTTAGCTACTTTTGAATTTTGTGCATGCAATTGCTAAACGAAACTGTTGTCAGTAATATCATAGCTTTGTTGAATTACGAACTCAATTCTTTCACAAATCGCTTTAATTAAATCTTTACAGTGAATGACGTAGTATTTTATTATGAGATATATGGGTCACTGACAAATAGTGATGTTGATCACCGTTTTGTAGGCAAGGCCACGGCTTGTCGGGAAACTATGGTCTTGCTTACAAAACTCTGGTCTTGTTGATGTTGAAGTTGAGTCACCGCAGATAGAACAGTTGAAGCCGTGCGCCTGGAATTTGTTCTTGCACTATCTTGCTTATGTTCTTCAACTTGCGTATCTACAATCATATTGTTAGATGCTCGTGCCGAGATGCCCTACATGTGCCTGCTCTGTTGGAAAAAATTACTCAACTTGAAGATGTGTGTTGTCCATCTTCTGCGTACCCATTCCATATCATTGAAACAGAAGCATTCTGATGGTTCGTAATAAGCTTTTGGCTCATTTATAAAAGACTGTTGCTAATTTGAAATGTTTTACCTAATCAGAGTGTTGTCTAGTTAAGAATTATTTGTATTTGCTGCTACAAGAGATTTATCCGTTTGGATAAGAATGCCTTTAACTTCTTAAATTAAACAGTTATTTGCGAGAATATCCGAAATGCTTTTGTTATAATTATCAAGTTGTAGTTGTGTGACGCGTAAAATAAATCACAAAGCTTCTGTGGGATTGGTGAATGCATTATTACGCGACAATGTGTCGTCCAATTAGTTGCTGACGTTTTTAGTTTGTTATCCTCACAAGCATCAAACGTCACTGCTGCTGACAGGTGAGGACGAATCGTCTTGTTCGCGAACTGCGCGGAACTCTCAAGGTCTTGTTCGTCTTCGAAAAGCCTCGTTTCGACGCAAGTCAAGTGCTTTGAATAAAGTGCTCCGTACAAGTGACGTCAGGAAGAAAATAGCGAGGGTGCGAGAAATTAGAAGATTATCCAAGGTCAAGTTGGCTTTGTTGCGACAACAATGCAAGGAACGGGCAGCTTCTCCTTCCTCGTCTCCTTCCTGTGTGTCCCCTCCTCATCCCAATGATCTTCTCTCCCTCTCCTCTAACGCTTCCGTATCATCTTCGTGCGCTTGGACTCCTACTAAAACTTCACCTAGTTTGAGCGGAACAGAATCCACATCCTGGAATAAGATTTCCAAAGAATCCGTTTGGAATTCTTTGTCCTTCAATTCGGCAAAGCAGTTGGCGCAAAAAAATTCTCTAACCTGCTCTAGACCAAGAAAGCTTTCCTCCTCTCCCCCCTCAACAAAGCAATCAAACAGTGGTGGCGGGATGGGTGGTTCGTTAGCTGATAACGTCACAGTAAAAAGGTGCTTCAAAACTGTCTCCGTCTCCCGCTCCCGCTCTTCCGACGGAACAATAACCTGCTGGCGAAGCGACGCAAACTCTGGTAAACTTGTTTCGAACGAGGCCAGGAAAGTAGACAGTACTCCGCGTAGTGGCAAGCGCACCGCCAGGAAATCTACCAGATTGACCCGGGACCCCCGTCAGGGCTCCATCAGTTTTACTGTGGAGGGTTATTTAAAGACGAGCGAAAACCTTAAATTTGTTGAAAGAACGAGCGGGGGCGCCCCGGTAGTGAAGGCCGAGGGAAGGTCCCCGAATCGAACTGCGGCCCAGCCAACCCCGCCTTTCTCTCGGTCTCCGAACTCTTTGAATTCTTCACTTCTTATTGGCGCTTTACCACGACCCACTGTGAAAAAACCAACTGGTCGGAAGTCTATATCCGGTCGCACATGAACTCACACACACACACACACGCAGGATTTTTGCTCATAAAAAGTCTGCTCGCTTAAACTGCCAAGGGTAAAGAATACGTTATAATTGTAGTAGTATTCCCCCACTCGTTCTTAGTCCCCCTCCGACCAGCCCCCTCAAATATCTAGTTCCACCTGCAATTGTTTGTTTGTGTGTAATCATTTCTTCATATGTTGCTCACTCTCGTTTCTGAACTTCAAACAATGCTTCCACTCGCTTCACTTCATGTCGTTAAACAGATTCTTGCCTTATTTTTGTATCGATGCAGATTTTTGTTATTTATCAGCGGTATTACAAACAAATTGTAAATTTTGTCTGGTTATTTTTAGTCAGCGAATTAGAATCTAAGCAGTGGTGGATCGCTCATAGGACTGCAGAGCTGAAACTCCTCCCCAATATCTGTGCTGCATTTTTGAAGATTATCAGCAAATCTTAAAGAAATTAATAGTTGTAATAATTTATTTCAATTTTCTTTCATTAAATTTAAATTTTTTAAATTTTAAATCGGCAACTTCTTAAGCTGTTTTAATTTACCGGAAGCCCAAAAATTTCTCGCATAATGGCGCTTTATAGGTACGTAAATTGAATGTAGGTTTGAGCTGCAATAAACGCAGCTCGCTTAATCTTATTGCAGGCTTGTCCATGGGACATATTTTTCTGTCCCATCCCATCCCATCCCATGGGATTCCCATCGGAATACAGTTCAATAAAAATAATTAAATTTATAAAAATTTAGGTTTATTGTCTACTAAATAGGACAATATGCAGTGATGGCATTCAAAATTTTAAGAATAGGTTCTCTTTTATATTTTCTCCGAAAATTAGGGTGTTCTCTAAAAAAAAAAAAAAAAAAGGTCTTCACTTCGATTTCTTCTCTAATTTCTCTATTTTCTCCCAAAATTAAGGTGTTCTCTGAAAAAAAAAAAAAAAAAGTCTTCACTCAGAATCGTTCTTTACACTCTGAACAAACATCTGCAGCAGATTGAAACTGTTACATTAAAACAAAGATATTGAAATACATAGATTAAGTAAAGTAAAAACCGCTTCGCTTTTTCATAAATTGCCAACAACAGATAAAGATATAATGTTACGCACAAAACGTAATCTTATATAAAAAAAGACTATTTGTATTTATTTTTTCGGTGTCCCACCACAAAATAGATAATAGATACAAGTATATGAAGAAAAAAGGAGAGTAAAAAACATTTAAAAGGTAAAAAAGTATAAAACTCTGACGTAATCAAGTTGCTATGACATGGCTACTCTCCCATGGGAAATAAAAATGTGTGCTGTCCCATCCCATCCCATGGGAATCCCATTTCCATGGACAAGCCTGTCTTATCGTATCGTAACCAGTACAATGCTTTACTTTCGCTGACATAAAGCATTTTAATTGAAAGTGTTTGTTAGCAATAAGCTTTAATATCCTTCAAAACTAACACAAACAATGCTTTACAGATGGCAAATTCAGGGGCGCCAATTGATTATGAAATTTGCAAGACAAGCACTGTGTTAGAATTGTCTCTACAATTTAAGGGTCCGTGACGGCTGCGCAAGAGGGCCGCGACAACATGACAAAACTTGTTAATCATATGTTCTTAAAAAGTAATGCAAACCATGAAATCCGAGACTGATTCGAGGTGAAGACTTTTTTTAGGGTTTGTTTGGGCCATGAAAAAAAAGATTCGCAAATAGGGGTCATGGCCCAAAAAGTTTGGGAAACTCTGATCTAGACGAAAGTTTAAAAGCATCGATTTAAACAAGGAGTCACCTAACATTTTCGAATAGCCACCTGATGTAACAGTAATTTAACGAGAAAAAAAGTATTTTTTTGTTGAATACTAAATGCTCTCAACAAACGTAAACTTTATCAAATCGGAAGAAAATTTTTTTCTAGAAAACTTTGTGAAGACCAAAAAAAAAGTTCTTCACTTGAGTTTGAAGTTGTAAATCTTATTTAGTGTAAAACGAAAGCCGATAAAATAGAAAAACTCTGCATTTGCAAAAGAGACGTTACACCTTTTCGAGTAAATCAAAAATATTTGCGGGTCAAGTAAATGAAACATCCCGTTCAAAAAGTAAAGATCTATGTTTGATTTTTGATCTTCACTAAGTTTTTGAATAAAAGTTTTCTCCTATAGGACTAAGCTTAAAATTTGCGTTGTTCGGACTTGAGAGTATCTTTTCGACCAAAAAAGTGCCCTCTTTAAAATTTTTCCGTGGCTCCGAAAATTTTACGGCGCTTTGATTGCAACAACCCTTCGTTTTTTATTTGCTAGCCGCCAATGCTCCTAAAGATAATGCTGAACTACTTGCATGAAACTAGAGCAGCTCTGATATGAATGCTGCGAGCAGTCTGGTCGAGTCGGATGAACCGCAGAAAAATGAAGTGAAATTCAAGAAATTTTAAACTTGTATATGATTTATAAAATAAATCAACTATTTATTCTCTTCGTGATTCTGTTGTCGGTTATTTCAAAGAGCAATTAAAAACATTCTCCAATTTCGAAACTCTAGCGAAATCGTTTTGTTCCACATATTTTTATGTTTTCTAAATCATGATTACAGATTCACTCAACCACATCATAATATTTGGCATTAGTTAGGTATGTGATGCTATTCTAATCAACTACTTTACTAAAAAGTCAGCAGCGTGGTCGAGTGGTTAAAGCGCCGGGCTCGTGACCAACACGGTTTCGGTTCAAAACCCACTCGCGCCATTTTGTTGTGTCCTTGGGAAAGACACTTTACGGCACTTTCCCCTGCTTGGTGGTCCTGGCAAGCAGTTCTAAATTACAGTTATATCTCTATTAAATTACAAGCGGACAGCAATATCTCGGTATCTCCGGAAGCAGGTCGGGGTAATTGCTTACCCTATATATTAGCGCCTCCGTCGCTTTCCTTCGAGTCAGGAGGATAAATATAGAGATAAAGTAAAATAAATAAAATAAAAAAATGATTCTGTTGGAATCAAAACGAACACAAAGTCCTCTGTTAATAATAGTGTTAATTTTTTTTGTTAATGCGACTGGTTATTTAGTAAAGTGAATAGGCTACTCCTAGACGCCGGCTGTTACTCTTGAAGAAAACTTGCCCTTAGCAACATCGAATTTTTATCGAATTCTGACATATCGTTTCCCTAAACAGTTCTTTAGGTAGGAAAAATTTCCATAATTAAGATTAATTTTACTAAGAAGTCTTTCTAATTAATTAGTCCGAAAACTTAAACTAGTTTTTTAAAACAACTGGGCGTTAATATCACTAAACTAAATAAAACTCCCGTTAACTTTGACAATCTACAGTAATATATTGTATTGAAATCTGTTAGTTTTCTGATAAACATTCGTAAAACCCGGGCATTAATTTAAACACGGTGGTCATTGTTCGTATTTGGATTCGTCGAGTCTTCTTTAAAAACTGCAACATATTGGCTGAAAAAGTTTCTTTCCGTTTTGGGAGAAGTTTTAGCTTGAGTTGTTCGCTCTGACCAAATTTCAATTGAATTAAAAATGCTGTAAAGTGTTTTGCTTCGGCGAAATACTGATCCCGAAACCCTTTGTTTTTGGTGGTTTTACGCAGAGCCGCAACAAGCCTATGTGGCGCCCCACGAAAAATTTTTTGGTGCCGGCCACCCATTATGACCACAAATTTTAATATGATCGAAAATGGCGTCAAAATTCTGAAAATACATATTAACATTTTTTGCGTTACTATACAGCAAGTGCAATATTTGTAATGATGTCGTCAAAACTCATCTTCTTTAAAAGTTTTGGATTTAATGTCAACAAGAACCAGATCAGTAAGCTTTTTTTAGGCCTAACGAATTTCTTCAGTAGGTTTTGATAAGTTATAATTAATGAAAAGATCTTTCACAGGATGCTTGAGATACTGCCCCTGTACAATGAAGGTATACAGCCCCCCTTTGTAATGCCATCACTGCCTCTGTAGCAAACTAATCTTTTATAAACCGTTTTCAGTGTATGCAAACGTATTAATTTTGTAAAGTGTAATGCGAAGTTTATGTTCGCACGCTGCATTCGTGTTGGTTCTGTGAAGTAATTTTCTGATCTTTCCCGCTCCTTTCGCAACTACTATTTTTTCAAGCTTAATTTTTATATTTTTATTATTTTTGTCCTCCTTTATAATAGTTGAACGATCGTGAAACTGAGACCATTATCGCCTTAACTGTATAATTTATTAATCCACTTGCTTTCAAGAAATTGCCCATCGTGACCTAATATCGCGTGACTTTCGCTTTAAAAAACGTCAAACGTCATCAACGAAACTAATAAGCAATTCGACTCGCTATATTTCTAAACCTTATCGTGACACACCCAGAGTCGGCAGTTTAGGCAGTCGAAGTCTAAACTTAAAAATTGTTGTTGTTTTTCTTAAAGCGTAAAATTGTTGATTCTTTCTGTTGACGAATATTAATTGAGACTCTTTGTAATAAACAGAATAAGCATTTTTCCAGCCACCTACTTGACACGGCAACTGTTGTTAACCATTCCACGTTTGGCTTTATGTAGTTTGTTTTAACAGCCAAGTCATGAAGCGAATAGCAAATTTCGGTGATTTAAAAATTAAGATGAGATTTTAAAATTAGTTTAAATTTAGCAATCTGTTAGCTATGTAATGAAAACTAAATTTTTGCACTTATTAGGCGAGACCAGAGATGTCCAACTCGCGGCCCACTTAAACTTCTGGTGCGGCCCAGCGACGATTTCCAGTTTTCTGGTTATAATAAGGTTACGAAGAAGAGTTTCGCGAGATTGCTAAAAGACATTTCGGGAGGAAATCAATAAATAAGAGGATATTCTAGTTAGTACTGTAGTCATTTATTTAAAAAAAATTTTTGAACATCTTTTACACTGTAACTCGGAGTCATTTTTCTTTTAAAATTTATTTAAGTCCTATGTTACATAGGTCAGATTTAAAACCGAAATTAAATCGACGACCGAACTATTTGTAACTGTATAATGGTAAGCAGATTTTGTTAATTTAATTTACAAATATTAACTATTTATCTGTCTGCGTCAATATTTTTTTGTAGAAATAGGTAGAACAATTACAATTCTTGTTTTAAATTATATAGTTGCACTTGGTTTGTTTCTAGTGCGTATGTGTATTCTTATAAGTTTTGCTATCTCCAATATTATTGCAGTCGCGTTGCATGACATAATAAATTTTAGTTAAAGCTGATGTACTCGTTTCTAATCTTGTCTTTTCTCGTCACTCCCATAGCATACCTCAACATTTTCATCTCTGCAACTTCCATATCTTCCACTTGTTTCTTTGTGACAGCCACCGTCTCAAGTCCATACACCATTGCTGGTCATCTCACCACTAAACTGTATACTTTTTCTTTTACTATAGCTAATAACCTCCTGTCGCAGATTACTCCCGATACTCTTCTCCATCCGTTCTATCCTGCCTGCACTCTCTTCTTTACCTCCCTCTCACAACTACCACTTTCTTGCTCCATTGATCCTAAATATTTAAATTCTTTTACTCTTGGCACTTTTGTATCTTCCATTTTCACTGTTTCTTTGTCATTTCTTCCATTTATGCGCAGATATTCGGTCTTTAACCTACTTACTTTCATCCCTTTTCTTTGCAATGCATATCTTCAGCATTCTAGTCTCTGCTCCAATTGTTCCCTGTAAATTGCAAATCACAATATCATCAGCAAACAGCATCGTCCACGGTGGTTCTTTTATTACTTCATCTGTTAGCCTGTCCATTATCACTGCAAACAGGAACGGACTTAACGCTGATCCGTGGTGTAGTCCAACCTTAACCTTGAAACTTTCTGTACTTCCTATTGCCCACCTTACCGCTGTTTTGCTTTCCTCATACATATCCTGTACAAGTCGCACATACTTTTCCGCCATTCCTGATTTTCTCATACAGTGCCAATGCTCTTCCCGCGGAACCCTGTCGTAAGCTTTCTCTAGGTCCACGAATACACAATGCAGCTCTCTTTGACCTTCCCTGTACTTTTCTATCAACATTCTTAAAGCAAACATGGCATCCGTGGTTCCCTTTCCTGACATAAATCCATATTGCTGTTTACTGATCTCTACTATATTCCTCAGCCTGGCTTCAATAATTCGTTTTTCCATACTTTCATTGTGTGGCTCATTAGCTTTATTCCTCTGTAGTTTCCACAGCACTGTGCGTCCCCTTTGTTTTTGTATATTGAGATAAACACACTCCTTCTCCGTTCTTCTTGCATCCGTTCACCCATTAATAGTCTGTTGAACAGTCTTGTCAAAAACTTTATCCCCATCTCTCCCATACACTTCCAAACTTCTACTGGCAACTCATCTGGCCCAACCACTTTACTTTTTTTCATCCTTCTTATTGCATTTTTTACTTCTTCTCTACTGATTTACCTCTTCGTTCACCAGTTCTGCTTCCTCTGTCCTAGGGTCTCTGTTATTTTCCTCGTTCATCAGTTTTTTAAGGTATTTCTTCCATCTCTTTAACACAGCCTCCGAACTTACCATCACATTACCGTTTTGATCCTTTATAACCCTCACGTTCTGTACGTCTTTCCCTGCTCTGTCTCTCTGCCTAGCCAATCTGTACAATTCCTCTTTACCTTCTTTTGTTTCCAATCTAGCATACAAATCGTCATACGCACGTCCCTTTGCCATTGCAACTGCCTTCTTTGCCTTACTTTTCTTTTCTTTGTAGATCTTTTTAGTAGTTTCATCTCTTATTTTGTCCCATGCTTTCTTTGCCTCTTTCTTTTCTTTTATGCTCTCCTGAACTTTCTCATTCCACCACGATGTCTCCCTGTCTTCTTTTTGTTTTCCAAATGTCACTCCCAGCACAGTTTCAGCTGTTTTTCTAAGCATTTCCGCTGTTTTGTCCCACTCATCAGGTAACCCATGCTTGCCCCTCAGAGTCCTGGTCACCTCTTGTCTAAACGCTTCTTGACAGCTTGTCTCCTTCAGTTTCCACCATCGTATCTTTGGCTGTACTTTCTCTGTTATTTTCTTTTTCACCATAAGAGCCATTTTGCATACCACCATACGGTGCTGCTTTGCGACAAACTCATTCACTATTACCTTACAATCGCACATTTCCTTCAGGTTTCTCATTCTACACATCACATAATCTACTTGGGTACTTTTTCCGCGACTTTTATACGTCACCCTGTGTTCGTTTCTCTTCTTGAAATAAGTGTTTACAATCGCCAAATTCATCTTCTTGGCAAAATTCACAACCATTGATCCTTCTTTATTTCTTGTTCCAGTACCGTACTCCCCCATTATTTCCTCATCCCCTATGTTTCCTTCGGCCACATGTCCATTAAGGTCCGCATCTAGAACTATCTTCTCCTGTTTTGATACACTTTCTATCAACCCATTCAGGTCTTCCTAAAAATTATTTTTCTCCTCCATGCTGTTGTTAACCTGTGGAGCATACGCGCTTACTATATTTAGGATGGACCCTTTTACCTCTAGTTTCATGGCCATTAGTCTGTCTGACACCCTCTTTACCTCAAGGACACTTTCATCCAGCTTCTCCCTCACCACTATCCCTATCCCATTTTTTTCTTCCATCAGCTCCGTTGTACAATAGTTTGCAGCCACCTCCAATGTTCCTCGCTTTACTCCCTTTCCACTTTGTTTCCTGTAGGCACAGTATAGATATACATTCCTTCGCTACAAAATGTCTGTCAGCTCTCTTCCCCTTCAAGTCATTGTTCCTATATTTAAGGTACCAACCCTTATGAGTATGTGTCTCCCCTTCCACAGTTCCTGCTATCTCTTCACTCGCCTTCCTCCTATCTTTCTGATCTTGTTTTTACTATGTTCAGGAGTAGCATAATATCCATAGGTGCCCTGCTGTGCGATACCTGAGGCGGTCGTTGGTAACCCGGGCCGCGACCGATCCGGCATGGTTTGATGATGATTACGCACTTGTCTGTTTTGGCAAAAAATTTTACGCCGGATGCCCTTCCTACCGCAACCTTCCCCATTTATCCGGGCTTGGGATCGGCATCAAGAAACACAGGAATGTGCCTCCGATGGCTGGGTTAAATCTCCATAAAACTAAAAAATCAAAATAAATAATTTCAACCGAAAAGCAATATCTTGTCATCTCCGTAAGCAGGTCGGGGTAATTGTACGTTCCCTCTAAGCTGTGCGCTTGTGCGCGCGCACATAAAAAAAGATGTGCGCACACAAGATTTTAGAAATGAAGACCTTTTTTTAGAGATCACTACGTTTTTGAGACGAAAATCGAGAAATCATAGTCAATAATATAAGCTTTGCGCACCGCGCAGAGAATGCACATACTTTGCAAAAAAGAGTAAAGTTTGCACACAAAAAAATTTCTGCGCACACTTCAGAATTAGAGGTAAAGATGAGCTAAAGATTAGAGGGAACATTGTTAGCAACTCCGTCGCTTTCCTGCGGGTCAGGAGGATAAATATAGAGATAAAAAAAATATATATACTGTATATCTGCACATATTATTTTAGGACTTTGTAAACTTTCTTGAAGCACATCAATCTTGCTTAGCACCTGAGTTCAGAAAAAAAAAGAATGCAAAGAAATCAAACTTGAAAATATTTTGAGACAGATTCTGACTATCAGATCTCGCTCAGCAGTAAAGTTATTTGACGATTAAGATATTTCCTTCAGGACATCTAAAACGTTGTCTAATTCTACTTCCAGGACTTAAGTAACATCTGCTCTAGAACTGCATGGAGTATCAGTGCTATTCCTTTACAGTAGTTTACTTCAATAACTTTTTAAAAAAATTTTCCATGTAATGGTATTGCAGCGGAAGAAATTGAAAGTGTAAGTAGTGTGCAACATCGAAAAATGCTAATAAGCTCAAATCAGTTTTTATTGGATCAGCTCCTGTCACGTTAGGGCAGCGGTTCTCGACCTGTGTGCCGCGCACAGTAATGTGACATGAGAGATTTTCAAGTGTGCCGCGAAACTTTTTAAAAAAACGTTATTCCATTGATCCGAATTACCTTTTATTTTAGAGAACACTGCTTTTTAGAAACAAAAATCAAGTGTACCACGAATTTTGAAAAGGTCCCAAAATATGCCGCCAGTGCGGAGAGGTTGACGACCACTGCGTTAGGGCTAAGATTTTTGCAGTTAATCACCACTGTATTTCGGTTTTTCCTCAAATAACCTGACGCTGAACTTCTCTATTTTTTCCTAATAATTTTCCCAATTAAATCTATTTTTGGTACTTTCCTGTTATTGTCCACCATCAGCAAATAATAAACGAAAACCTAAAACTTTTGAGGTTTCTTAAGCGATTTTTTTCTGTGAAACTAACCCGAAATACCCCTTTCAGCACCAGGGTGAAATAAAGAAGAAACCAAGAGAAATGTATTGAAAATAACAGGAAACAATAGATGGTTGGGCGATAACAGGAATTAAGTACCCTGTTTTTCCCAAGGCAACGCTAGCATTGTCAAAACAAATAATTCTGCAGTTGTTGAACTCCAATCCTACAGCTTTCGATTCATTAAAAAATTCCTTCACTAATGCACTCAACATCTTTTCCCCGAAACTTCATAAACCAAGAAACGTTTCTTTAACTATTGTTTTGCTGCTTTGGGTACTGCATGGGATACAATTAGGGAATGGTGGTCCAGTTGTGAAACATCCAGGGTAGAGCCACGCATGACACCACAGTATTTGCTTTCTATCACATCTGCGACAAGTTTTTCCTGTACGCTTTTCGGCAGAATTATACGTAAGGGTACGTACATGAGATATTATTAAGGCAGATCCATTTATTTGTTGACATAATGAGAACAATCAGAATTTTAAAATCAATTAAACAAAAATCAATTCGTTTTAATTAGACATATGCTGAATATTGATGTCGGCAGCGTGGTCGAGTGGTTAAAGCTCCGGGATCGTGATCGACACGGTTTCGGTTCAAAACCTACTCACGCCGTCTGTTGTGTCCTGGGAAAGAGACTTTACGGCACTTTTCCCTGCTTGATGGTCTTGACAAGCAGTTCTAAATTAAAGTCATGTCTCTATTAAAATTTTAAGCGGACAGCAATATCTTGACATCTCTGGAAGCAGGTCGGGGTAATTGCTTGTCCTATGTATAGCGCCTCCGGCGCTTTCCTGTGAGTCAGGAGAATAAATATAGAGATTAAAATTATAAAAAAAATTAAATAATGCAATATTGTTTAAACTTTCTTTCATATGCTATTTTAACATAAAATTGCTATAGAAAGTAGCCATACTGGATTAAGCATTTTTTAATTGATTTATTTGCAATATTAAAGTACGGCAGAAAAAAAAACAAGACAGAATAAGACAAACGTGTTGTAGCAAATTTGAAACATTTAAAATCCGCTCCAATAAAAAAGGAAAACAGTTTTATTTAAATATAATTTCAATGCGATGTGATCCAAATGATACAATGTGATCCGAATTATGCGATGAGATTCAGAACGATGCTAAATTATACGTGCGATGCTTGCGGTTCAGAACGATGCGGATCCACATGATGCTATGCGTGGGATGCGATTTTAAATTTTTTTTACTTCCAAATATCTTCTGCAACTACAACAAATAAATTCAAACAGTCTACTTTGTAACAGTTTTTACAAATCACTTACAAACCCAATTCTTCTTTCTCGATAACTCACTGTGGATTACAAAAAACGATTTACAATAAATAAGAATAAAAACATGCTTAAAGATAGTTTTGTTTGACGAAAAGAATGCGGCGCGGAAAAGAAAAGACTTAATTAAAGCAAACATTAGGTATATTAATAACAAAGAATCATAAATAAAGGAAAACGGTTCGAAACTCAAGTAAAGCTTGCTGTAACAAACGTTTTCGGCTAACTTAAGCCCTCATCAGGTTTCATAGTGAATTGTCTTTCCTAACTTTATTTCAATTTAAATACAGAATCAATTATTTTTAAATGCTGACGAAGTAATTTTATACGAGGCAAAGACAGATTTTCTTCTAACACTGTAAACACATTAGCGGTAAATTAAACTACATGAAACAGAAACTAAAATATAAGCAGATTTTTTAAAAATATTAAGTAAAAATGATGTTCCATTAGCCTTAATTGACGATTTAAATTAAGACTATATTTTCTTATTAATAGAGGTTCGTGTATTTTACGTAGTGTGAAATTCTGATTTACCTTTGAATACCAATATCGAAAAATTATTTAAATCAAGTTTAACGTTCCAACAGGTATCACATGATAAAGTATGATTTTTATAGCACTCTCTTGAATATTTTTGAAATTCAGATATTCTCGGACTCTTGTGATCAAATGTCTTAATGACATACCAATGCGTGTCGTGTTCGTGTGACCCGAACCTGTGACGTTTGAACACAGAAATTCTTAGGCTCTGTGTTCAAACGCCATCTATAAATTCACAGGTTCCTGTGACTAGACGAAGACAAATGCAGTGGTGGATATTCCAATTTAGGGGCCCGAGGCAAGAATTTTCAACAATTGATGTTGTCTGAGAAAAAAAAGAGCTTTGATCTTGGCTTGCATATTTTTCTCCGAAACTCATGGTGTCCTCTAAAAAAAAAAAAGGTCTTCACTTGGATTTCATCTCTGGTTTCTCTATTTTTCTCCCAAAATCAGGGTGTTCTCTAAAAAAAAAAAGGTCTTCACTCAGAATCGTTCCTTACACTCTGAACAAACATCTGCAGCGGATTGAAACTGTATGTGCTATTTTCGAGGAGGGGCCCTTAAAAAAAGGGGAACCTGAGGCGACTGCCTCATTCGCCTCACCCAATATCCACCACTGGACAAATGTCTTGTATTAGAGTCTTTTAGCTTGTAATTTCAAATTTGTAATTTCAAGCAGTTCTTGTTTAGTTTTTGTTGTATATAGCCGCTTTACTTGATCAAATATTTCGAGATTTACACTAACTCTTTCCTTTCTTTGTTGTTCTTCAGTCATTATTTTTATTGTTTGAAGCAATATATGTTACAAGTAAAAGTCGCTCTTTATCTTTGAAAACTCGCCCTTTATTTTGGAAAACTTACTCTTTATTTTCGAAAAGCCCTGTAAAAACCCATTTCTGAAGAAATACATTATTTTAAGATAAATTGTCTGTTTTAATACATTGCACTTTTATTTCTGGGTAATGTACTTTTATTTCTGGATATTGTATTTTTTTAATGCGTAATGTACTTTTTTTAATGGGTAACCCTCTAATAACGTAAATAAATCAATTAAAGAAATGCTTAATACAATAATGCTGCTTTCCATAGCAATTTTATGGTACAAACCAGTAACCTCTCTCCTTAAACTATGTTTTAACGCAGGCTACTTTTTTATGTAACTATTAATAGCGGCATAGCTATTGGCGTGTGCTATAAATATTATAGTAACTAATACGCTATAAATGTATCTATGCGAAACGGAGTGTCATAACATGTATAATAGCTCACCACGCCAGGAGGTGATATCATAGACTATTATTAAAACATTGAACCTATTTTACCCAAGTTTTTTCTAAGTTATAAAATCCTGCTAAAAATTTAAGTTATAATGTTATTGAATGATTGCTGCCGCAATCTTTGCAATCCACGTTTTAAGATATGTAATTCAAATTTTTTAAAAAGATTTTACAGTAATTAGCCTGCATAATTTGCCACGCCCAAAAACGTAACCACGGGCATATGCCCTCTTCACCCCCTTTTTCGTGGGCTTTGGTATTATGTGCCTGTTGTCTACTCATGTGCCTTCAAGCGACGAGGTGTGGCACACAGTATATATTCAATTCAATTTTATTTGCAATCAAGGTATTACGCTTCGAAGTTGTTATTGACAAAGTGATTGCGAAATAGGAAACAGCTGCTAAAGGACATACATTACACGCACAATGTCAATTGTTTTTATTCTTAACGCAAAAAAATTGAACGAAGTAACTTCACAAAGATAGATGTTTAAAGACCTTTTTTCAAGAAATCTTAAACAAACTAATGTCATTATTTTTATTCATTTCTAACAAAACCGGTAGAAAATTTAATGCAAATGATGCCAATTTTTAAAAGATCTCAAAACAAATCAAATTAAAACAAAACGCTTTAAGTAAATGAAATTAGGTTAAAGTTGACAAAAGGAAGTGCTGTTTGTGCCGTACTGCAGGTAGCTTAAAATGCTTCGACATTTTTGTGAGATTTTGATTAAGTTTTGCAGTTAAAACTAACCAAAAAGCTTAATTGTTATCGTGAATGGTCGCTTTTTTTTGTGATGAAACAAATATTATTCAGGTGACTTCCTCTGCGGCTTCGTCTCCATTTTGATTACAATTAACCTACTTACCGTATCTACACAAAGCCATAAAATTAGTTCTTCCATAAATACAATAAATAATTCAACAAGCGTCACAATCTCGGGTTGCATTGCAGCCAAATTTGCCATCATTAAAATTTAAAGTCATTCATTTCTTTTTTATTTCAGACGAGCATTGATAATTGAATACCATTTTGTAACAAGAACAAGTGAAGTAGCTTGTGTTGTGTGAACCTACATTTCGTCTGTCAATTATTATTATTTGCACAGTGTAAAGAAATTGTATAGCTATGAAAAACAATAAAAGTTTTGTTTAAGTGGATTATTTTATTTTGATGTAAAACATTTATAGCGGCATCGCTATTGGCGTGTGCAAACTGTAAGAACTGTCGGAAAAGAGATAATTCTGGCAACGGGTGATGAAGTACAAGCCTTACTTGGTTGTTGTCGTGTTTTATAACTTCAGTTTTTTGGCACCGTTTGCTATAAATTTGGGGCCTTCGGAGCGTTTTCAATTAAATACTTCAGCCCATTTTCTGTATCAAACTTCGAATCGCAAGATATATCAGCGCTCAATTAAAAACAAAAAGGACTTAACAGAAAACAAAAACTCAGCTAGAATTCTCCCCCTTGTTCTTTTATTGCTAACCTTAAATTTTTTCCCCGTATAGCTTTAAAACATTTCACGCATGGATGGGCCGAAAGTGATAATGTGTGAGTTCGGACAGTGATCGTCGATCAACCGGCCTGAACAATGTCTTGAATAATTGAAGAAGTCGAATCAATCGAATAAAAAAATCGCTGCCTGGCGTTATTTTAACCGGACGAATCTCAAACAAAACATTCAGCAGCTTTGTACTTCCCATTAAACATAAAAGATATTGGAACCTGAATTGCAACCATGTTTATTTGAATAAAGAATCTATTTCGTAAAAAATAGTCATATTGAAGTAATGTTTAGTAATTCTTTATCACTATAAATCTTATTCAACATTCCAGCTACAAAATTGTTGCAAGTGGATTAATTATGAGAGGAGAAATTGATCCGACGAAGCAGTTCAGGTGTCCGACGTTTAATGTAGAGCAAACTACCTGCCAGCTTATTGGGTTCTGTGATTTTTAAAAAAGCTAAAAAATAAGTTCTAAAAAGGAGTCGGTAATTTAGATGAAATCTATCGAAAGGCATAATTATAACTACTGTACCTCCTTTAGCTGTTCGTAGATTTAAGCAAAAAAAAAAAAAAAACATTCGTTCTATTAATAAGGGAAGTTGGGGCTAGAGGTCACAAAGATAAGTTGTCACAAGCCCTTTTCTACACAGTCTGGCCAACTAAATATAGCCAATTGCTACTTTTAAAACATCTGGGTAATTTTGTTCTGATTGTGTTCAGAAATAAGTCATTTTAGTTTCTTCGCAGAACTTGGAAAAAGTACAGCCGATATTTTTTTGCTTAAAAAGACAAATAGCGCGAGTTAGATTTTTTAGTACAAGTTTAAAATAAGAAAATGTTTAAAAAAAATTCTGTAGCAGTTAATAGAGATAAATACTAATATTATATTGCATAACTTTCTCGTTAAAAATCTACAGCGTGTTGATCAAGCTAGCTTATATAAATTCGTATTCAAAGTTAACGTAGGATATGTCGTCACATTGTGTGTCTTTTTACGAGCAATACAATAATATATCGAGAAAGTTTTGAAAGTCACTAAAAAAAGAATCTACTTTTATGAGAAAAAATGTTGCTACAGGTTTATAAACATGCAATTTTATTTTCCAAAGAATACTCATATTTTCTTGCACTCACTTGCAGATGTTGCATTTAAATTGCCGATTTGCATTTTTGGATAAACATCAGCCAAGTTGTTTACGTTTTACACCTGCGGTTCTCAACCTTCTACATACAATGTGCGGTGACTTTTAGATCTCATGAAATTGCCGACAGTACATTTTATAACTTGCGAAATAATTCATTTTACGTATTAACATTTAAATGTAAATAAAACTGCCTCTATTTTTACTGAAAATAAAATTTATTCTTTTAGAAATGTCCTGTGACAAGTTACTAGCCTTGTGACAAACCGCCTCAACGCTGGAACAAGATGTCACTCTTGGTTATGAACGCAAATTGTCCTAAATTTTTTTTTTATAAAAAGTGGTCAAATGAATACAACCTCTTTCATTTTTACATGAAATATTAGGACAAATTTTAGTCAAAAAGGATTTTTAATTTGTTTTGTTTTTTTCATGTTTTTATAAAAGTGTGAATTTGTCAAACAATTACTTGACTTGCATAATGATCGGAGTTTTGAGTTTGCTTAATTTCCTTAAGTAATGAAAATGATGAACAAAAAATAACTTAATAATATAAAGCCCTAATCAATGGGCACCCGAACCGGGGTCTTGCAATATTTTCAAAATGAAGAGGCACATGGAACAGATAGCGCCCTTTGCAATTTGCACTGCAGAGACATTAGGTTAGATTTACCTTTACAATCATATATACTCGACCAATATTAAATCTAAAAAAATTATGCAATAGTGACTTGATAACAGCAAATAACAGTTAGTTAGCACGGGCGCAAAATCGGAGAAAAGAGGCACTCTTTTGGTTGATAAGGTACTCACAATAAATGAAAAATATAAAAATCTTTTTGCATGTATAGAAAAAAACCGAAAGTTCATTGCATGAACTCCCACAAAGAGGGTGATGGCCTTTTTTTTATTCTTTAGTCTTTAGCTAACTTTCCAGATCATGCATTTGCGTACCTGTTTGAAATATAGTTAAAGCCACAAAAAAATTCATTAAGTGAAAAAATGGATGTTCCAATCAGAAGGGTAATTTTTTTTTAGTCTTCAACTACGAGTTACAACTCGTATATGTCAACAATTCCATTTACTCTTGATACCTTAATACAGTCTTTTCTGTCCAACAAAAAAAGTTGCCTATATTTTAAATTTTGCTTTTCCCTAAAAAAATTTCACGGCGCTCCTGGCCCTAGGCCTAGTAGCTTGAAAAAAGTTACAAAAAAGTCAATAGAATAGTCAAATAAAGAACTTTTTTCCGGCCCAATCGTTGAAATAACTTCAAGTTAATAAGCGTTGAGAAAGAAGAAGGTGTGCTTACCTAGTTGTTCATCAGCATGCACAAATTACTTTGCACATTTATAACTTCGATCACAGTTGTTTGGGAAAATGACTGAACGTCAAGCAGCAGGCAAAATTAGTCGTTGAACTACATGAAAAACATGATCGGCGTTCGATTGTTCGTCGCCGTATGGTCGGGCGTTTAAAGTAAATATTTTTAGTGTAATTCGTTGGTAATATTCTCAATAATTTACTGGTATACTCAACAAAGTATGCAAATTAGATGGGGTAGATGTTATTCTTTCTTAATTTTGGTAACTAATGGTGTTAGACAAGGTAGCATATTAAGTCCATATTTTTTTGCAGTCTACATAGATGATCGATCGAAAGAACTAGACAAAATGAAAGTAGGATGTTTCGTTGGAAAATCTCTTGTTAACCATTTATTATTTGCTGATGATTTGTGCTCTTTTTGCCCTAGCATTCATGGTCTTCAACGTATCATTGATGTATGCCACTCGTATGCTTCCTCTCATAATATAATATTCAACTGTCAAAAAACACTAGGCTTATCTTTTGCATCTAGCAGTTTTAAATTAAATATTAAACTTAATGTGGTACTTGGTGATTTCAAGATACGGTTTGTAAATGAAATTAAATACCTTGGAGTATTTCTTAACTCCAACTTACGTGATGATTAAGATATAAATAGACAGGTTCGTTATTCATATGGAACTGCAAATAGGTTAAAAACATGCTTTTATAAGTGTTCGACGAAAATAAAAAATGTATTATTTCGCACATATTGCTCATCTATGTATGCATGTCAATTACGAAATAAATTTTTGTCCTCTAGTTTAAAAAGACTACGTGTAGCCTATAATAATTCTTTTTGATTTTTACATGGATTGGCTAGGTATGTAAGTGCCCATGAACAGCAGGTGTTGAAGAACATTACAACATTTGATGCAATTCTAAGAAAAACGTTCTGCTCCTTTGTTTATCGTTATTACAAACCTAATAATAAATTAATTTTTTCTTTAATGACCTCGCAATGTTTTATTAATTTATCATACTATAAACACTACAACGCATTAGTTTATTTGCAATAGATACTTGGTAACCTTTTTTTTTAAAGTGTTGTTTTTTTGTATATGTCTCTTATTCTGTGTAGTTTTTGCTATTTTGTTTTGTTTTTGTTTTTTTCTGTTGTGGACCGTGAGCCTGATTTAAATAAATAAATAAATTAAAATAAAATAAAATGTCAGAGATTAAGTTAGTTTAATAAATTAATTTGAAGTAAAAAGAAATACAAAAAAATCTCAATCAACATGGAAAGTACAAAATTTTCTCTTCTCGAAAAAGAAGACAAATCTTCATCCTTTGAATCAATGTTTTTCAAACCAACAAAAAGAAATACAAGTCATTCCACAGCATCACATCACATCGCCCGAACAATCGGTGACGAGAACCAACAAAAATGCTTTATTAAACCAAATAAAAAAATCTGGAGACCCAGATTTCTAAATTGTCTTTTTGAGTACATTCTGGCCATTTTCACTTTTTTCGGTAACATTGGTTCAAGTAAGTATGAAAATTTATATGTTTAGGTCTAATCAGTTGCATGTTTATTCATGTTTTTTCTCAATCTCTTTTTTTTCTCAGTGTCTTATAATGATATTTACTTCAAACTGTTCAAAGTATTTTTATCAACTTAATAATTTTTAACCAGACAACAATTGAAAAAAGCAGCCGTAATGGATTCAGCATTTATTAAACAAACATTAAAAAGTTATTATTTAAAGACGAACGTTTTCGGCTTACTTCAGCCCTCATCAGGTTTCTACAATTTTAGTAATATTAATTAACTTTAAATTTACACACACACATAAAAAATTAACAACAGCAAAAAACAATGTATATATTTTTTTTTAAAAAAAGGCTGTACTTTTGACTAACAGGCTAAATTTTAAATGAAAACGAGAGAGAAACTAAATTGATACAAATTAAATTTCAGCTTATGATGTCATTGAAGAAAAATAGTTTTTGTATACCGTATTTGTGTAAGGAATCACATCACTTTGCAAATCGTCTTTCTGCATTAATAAAAACCAAGTACAATTTAAAAATATCTCCTATCTATAAAACTTTTAAAGTAGTCAATTATTTTCAGTTACAGTAAAATCCAAAACTCCTATGGCTCTTTGCTCAAATATTGTCTATAAATTCTCGTGTTCGTGCGATACGAACAAGACATACATCAGTATGTCCTCCACACATTTGATCACTAGAGTCCTGGAGCATCTGAATTTCAAAAGTCTACAGGATAGTGCAATTAAAGATCATATTTTGTCGTGTGAAAAGTGTTCTAATAATCGGTTTGATGAAAACAATTTTGTAATAATACGTAAATCCAAATCAGAATTTTGTTCTAAGATTCACGAAGCTCTACTCATAAAAAAGTTAAGTCCAAAATTAAATCGACAAATGTTCGCAAACGGAACTTCATATTTATTGAATATATTTTGATTGTAATATTTTTTCTTTTTTTCTTCAATGACATCATAAGCTGAAATTTAATTTGTATCAATTTAGTTTTTCTCTCGTTTTCATTTAAAATTTAGCCTGTTAGTCAAAAGTACAGCCTTTTTTTAAAAAAAAATATATACATTGTTTTTTGCTGTTGTTAATTTTTTATGTGTGTGTGTAAATTTAAAGTTAATTAATATTACTAAAATTGTAGAAACCTGATGAGGGCTGAAGTAAGCCGAAAACGTTCGTCTTTAAATAATAACTTTTTAATGTTTGTTTAATAAATGCTGAATCCATTACGGCTGCTTTTTTCAATTGTTGTCTGGTTGAAAAAAACAACCTCTTTACCGAAACTTTAATAATTTTTACTTGACTGTTTAAATCTCGTAGCAAGCATAAAGTTGTTTTGGAAAAAAAAAAACTTGGTATCAAATTTGCAATGGCATTGTGTTCACTTGGCTACAATCTTGTTAATATTAATAACTTTGAATGCTCTACCGGTGATTGAGTTCAGTTCAATTCAGTTCGGTTCAGTTCAGTCGTTTTTTATTTCCGCCTCTTGTCGAACAAAATACTTACATCAACATAATTACATTACGGAAAAAGGGACATGCAACAAAACAAAAATACGTTGAAACATGCTAAAACTCAATAAATTACATTAGCTAAAAAAAGGCTTTGCATGGTTGCATCACCTCAAGAAAAAATAAAAATATTCATACAAAAAAAATTATAAAAAAAATATTGACAGAAAATTATGATGTTATTTGATGGCTTGTAACCCCAGCGTAGGAGGGTATCTGGTACTACACCTTGCCCAAGGGTGACCTGGAGGAATTTATAATTGGGTATCCTCATTCATCCCCACTTATCAGTTGATAAGCTTAAAACCGGATTCAGTTTACACTCATACCCAGGAGAAACATATTTCATAGACAAGACATCGCTTTGCAACACATTAATTTTAGTTTAAGTTCTTTAAACGCATGATTTAAAGTATTAATATGAGTTCATCTTAAGATTCTGCTGGAATTAAATTTAATTTATCTGGTCAATTTTTGTAGAAAAAAAAGTTTGTCGAGTTTTAAGACTAATGTAATACAACTTGGGATTAAATGATTGTTGCAATGTGTGTTGAGTGGAATTGTTGAATTGGTGTTGACGATGACCTAAATATAAAAAGAAAAGAGCAGCAGGCAGAAAAAATTTTTTTTATGGTGCAGGTACTACATTATGTTTTCGTAGATTTGTCAGGTACCGCGCTAATTAAATAAAAAAATTTTAGTTTGTTTTTGAAAGAAGGTAATGTAGAGCAGTTTTTAATATCTTGAGGCAAAGTTTTCTAAATTTTAGGTCCAATAAATTTAATTGATTGTTGGCAGACTGCTGTTCTAAAACATGAAGAAATAATTTGACTATTACTTCTAATTTTAATTTGACATGGTTCAATCTGAAATAATTGTTGAATTGGAATAGGAAGAGTGCGTTTTTGAAATCTATACACTAAAATTGCTATTTCACTTTCATACAACTGCTGAATATTTAAAAGCTCGTTTTTAATCATAACATTGTTTACACAACCTCTCCGTTTTATTCCTTAGATGTCTCGAATAAATGATTACAATAATAATTCTAAAATCTGCAAATTAATTTTATTCTATTGACATTTGTTTAAAACGGATATACCATACTGATTTTTGGTTTGGTATTATCACCGGTAGAGCATTCAAAGTTATTGAAAAAAAGACAAAAAGCTTAGGGTTACAAATAGGCTACAGTTAATTCAAAAAAATTTCAAACAAATAATAAAATAAGCTTTTCCGTTAAAAAGAAACTGTTTTCTATCTGTTGCACTTGGCATATACCGAGCTTTGCAAAAATCCTGTTACAATTTATTTTTTTTAAATACAATGTTTCTGTTAGAACATTATTCTCATCTTTTTACATGTAATTAATGTCAAACCAGTGGTGGATATTCAAAGTTAGGGGTCCGAGGCAACGATTTCCAAAACTTGATGTTCTCTAAAAAAATACGGCTTTGATCTTGTATTTCTTTTTTTTCTCCCAAAATCATGGTGATCTCTAAAAAAAAAGTCTTCACTTCGAATTGAACTCCTATTTCCAACTTTTCGTCCCAACTTCATAACGATCCCTAAAATAATATCTACAGCAAAATGAGCCTATATGAGATATTTTTGAGGGGGGCCGAGGCAACTGCCTCATTCACCTCACCCAATATCCACCACTGTGTCAAACTATTACAGATAGGCTACTATTTCGATTACCAAAAAGTGTCTAAATTATAATAGATAGTAATGGAAGCCAAGAGAATTGAAGTATCAGCACTCTTACGCGCGGGTCATGGAAAATCTGACATTGCTGAGATATTAAACATCAGTAAAATGACTGTGCATCGAGTTGCAAAACGTCTTGAAAACTTTGAATCACTTCAGGATCCCCCTCGATTGGGCAGGCCTCAGGTAATCAATCGTGAAACCGTCAAAAAGACCTTCGAAAATGGTCCGACCCTGAAAATGACAAAATTTGCTGAAAGGAAAAAGATTTCGGTGTCCACCGTGTCTAGAGCGATCAAACATAGGGAAGGAAAAAGCCTAAGATTTTTGAAGAAACCTCTCTTAAGTCGTTGGATGATTCAAAAGCGATTAGAGAGGAGCACCCGCCTGTTGAATGATATGAAAAACCATGGAAATTGAATCCTCGTTTTTTTCTGATGAGAAGGCTTTTACGGTCGATATCCAGTCTTCAACAAGCAGAACGACCTAGTTGTAATATTTGGTAAAGACATTTCTGAAATCCGCAAGGTGCCAACAACAAAGCATCCTGCGCCTGTGATGATGCTTGGTGTTGTAGCCTCAAATGGAGAGAAGATGCCGCCAGTGTGGCAATGTCAGATTTTCCATAGCACGCGCGTAAAAGTGCTGATATTTCAATTCTTTTGGCTTCCATTACTATCTATTTATAATTTTGACACTTTTTGGTAATAGAAATAGTATCTGTAATAGTTTGACATTAATTATATGTAAAAAGATGTGAGTAATATTCTAACAGTAACATTGTATTTAAAAAAATAAATTGTAACAGGACTTTTGCAAAGCTCTGTACTTTTACAAGAAATAACAGTTCAAAAACTAAACAAAAATTTTGAAACATTCTTCAAAACAAATCATTTTTTGTCAAAACACATAGTTAAAAATTTTAACAGGGTCAGTTTGCATTGAAAGCCGGTTAACACCGAACCATTTCAACTTGTTTTTGTTCTTTAAAAACTACGGAGTATGCTGAAGTAGAACCCTCAACACTTCTCATAAAAAGCGTCTCAACTTTTTGTCCCATGCTTCATGCTAACCGGGAAGCACTCAACATTTGATCAGCAGCCTAACTCAATTGTGCAAGGAATAAGATGAAGCAAGTTTCTTCGCGGCGCTTTTCAACTTGAAAAGATAATTGCGTTGGCAGGGTTTGAATATGCCACATGCAACATAACAAGTTACTCTGTACAACTTCTTGTCAGTTTTTGGCGTCAGCAACACTTGTCACGTCTCGCTCGTACTCTCCAAACAACCGCCTCTGTTGACAGATGTTAAGATCTGAATGGAGAGGTGTGTAGAATGTGGGGAAATCTATAGATTACAGAACAAGAGAGAAATTTCACGGAGAGTTGCTGTGAGGCGGAATAGCTCTGACAAAACATGAACTTTGGAGTTTTGATGGGCCAGTTGGCGGATGATATCACGTTTTCTTTTGGGCAAGATTAATTATAAATGTTTAAAAAGTCGCAAGAGTTAAAAATGTTTTATGGATTTGATGAAAAAACGTTTAAGAGGGTGGGTAGTTTTGTTATCATATTCATATTTATTGACATTTTTTTGACTCGTAGTAAAGCGTCGGAGGCGCTATGCATAGGGACAAGCAACTACCCCGACCTACTTCCGGAGATGCCAACATATTACTGAAAGATTGAAATCTTTCATTTTGGTTTTTAAGTTTTTATTACAAATATGACTGACAGTTAAAAACTTTTAAGCAGAGGAAAGTACAGTAAAGTGTCTTTCCTTATGACGCAACACAATGGCAAATATAGGTTTAAAAGCACGATGGTTTTGATCACGTTTGCCATGAATAACGGCGCCATGAATACGCTGCCGACTTAAAATCACATCTTGGTCAGGTTAATCTTGTTGCTTTGATCGATGCCGATTTGGGCAAGGCTCTTTTTTAAATAACAAAGCCAAGGACACAAAATTGTGCACAAACCCCCCAAAAAATATAACCTAACCTAGAAAAACAAATATTAACATCATAAAAATGCAGTTAAATTAATGCTTCGTGTAAAGTACTGTAAGTAAATGTTGAGTACTTTTAAACTTTTTTCATTTTTTTATTTTTTTGTACGTCAACGAGTGTTCAAGTAATGTTTTCAAACATAAAGGGGATTATGTTTTCATATTATTACTTTTTATGATTTTAAAATAAAAACATGGCCAAGGTAGGACTACTAATTTTACTGCATCATAAGTTATTTAAACATTCAAATTTATGTCGAATAATTACAGTAGTTTATTGCAGTTGATGATGAAATGTGTCAAAATCGCGTAATAACGTTCTCTGATAAACTATTTTTTACAGGGTACCTACTGTGCAGTAGGCCTATATTGGCTTTACTTTTTATTCTGAAATTTTTGTTCGGTTTACTTTTTTTTTGTCATGAAACCTGGAGATTAATAATTTTATATTTTGCTTACTATTCAATATTATTCTTTTCTCAGAAAGAGCGATTTGAGCAATTTTTTTCAAAGTCTGAATGTTAGAGATTTATTGAAATAACTGGCTGATATGAGCTTTATACTCGTATGTTTTGGAAGAAATTTGCCAGTTAGCGACCGCACACAATTGACGTTGTGCGTGTAGTAGCGTATATCGCTTAGTCGCTGTTTCCTATTCGCACTCACAGGGTCAATGTCAAATTGGAAACGTATTAACTTAATTGCAAATAAAAAGAGATTAAGCTTATATGAACGATATTTACCGGTATTTTACTTCCAAAAAAATCTGACTTTTTTCTCCGACTAAAGTCAGCAAAAATGCATATCCATCGGGCAGTGCACAGAGCAAGAAAAAAACGAGAGTCTCTTAAATTTTCCAAACGTGACTGACAAAACACAAAGTAGATTGATTAATCAATTTTAGGTAACAACCAGGAAGTTATTTGAAAATAAATTTTTAATTTCAGTACAATTTACCTACTTGAAACTTCTTTTGAATATTTAATCAATATTTTTTCAATAAGCGGCTAATTTCTCATCAATTTTTAATAACTTTTATGTTTTGACTTTTCAAGTGGCCACAAAGTTGTGTACTAAAAAGAGGAGAGTTTTTAAAACCTTTTTCACCTGTCAAAGGCGACGTTATAGCAAAGAATTTAAGTCCATAGCTGCATACATTGCTTTAATTTTTTGCAAGAGTTAAACAGAAACACACAATCAAACAAGATTTGGACCCGGAATTTGTTTCATAAATTGTTTATTTAAATTGAAAGGATTGGCAAGCAAATGAATTTATACGGTTTTGAAAAAATTGACAAAAATTTTTTTAAGTTTAGTAACTTTTCGTTGAAAGTTTGAAATTCCGAAATCCATGCAAAATATTTATTCAAGTCGATTATTCCAAGAAATGGTTATTGACGAACTATTGAAATGTATTACAGTATATATCTGGATTCAAATGATGCTGAGTTTAGAATATAAAAATAAAGTTCCGATTTACTTGAATATAATTGCAGAAGCTTGAGGCAGGAGCATGTTGAAACTACAGTATTCCTATAATTCCTTTTTGTAGCTGTATTAAACTTTGAAACACAAACAACGCAAATTTTCCAGATCTACAATTCATGTTAAAGCAGAAAAATATTGCAACCGACGTTAAATGTTCAGTTAAACAAGACAGACAGACAGACAGACAAACAAAATTTATTTTTGCCCAAAACTATGTGAAACGATAACAAAGAAATATAATGCAAGAAAAAAATGCAAGGAAGCATCGAACAACCCTAAGGTTATTAGTCAAGATGCTTCTTGATTAAATTGCAATTACCAATAACAATTGTGTTAGTGCGATTAATAGAAAAAAAACAACAAAAAACAAAAAAGAGGAAATTTTTAACGAAACAAAAGTTTATAAAACAACAACGAAAAAATTTCAATCTCACTTGATTATGCATATTAACATCGAATTACGCCAGAGCATTTTTTATTTTTATTTATGTAAAAGTACAAAACTGGGCTTACATTGTAGGTAATGCAAAGACTATTTATATTTAATATGATTTAGAAAACAAAGTAATCTATTCAATTGCAAAACATATGCTAAAATATTGGGAAATAATATAAATTTGAAAACTTAATATTGATCAATGAAATTTTTTTAAATTGTTTTTTAATTGCATTCCAATGTAAGTTTTTTAACTCCGGTTTTAGTTTTGACGAAATCTTTGTACCTTTGTAAGAAATTGAATTTTGAGTACTTGTTTTTGGCATTCTCTGTAAAAAAACATAGAGTCAGATATCTGTCTTGTATGGCAAGAGTGAATTTCTGTAATTTTTTCAAAAACAATTATTATTAATTTTTGGTGTTTTTTATTATAATTTAGATACATGAATTTTCCCAGTTCTACTTTATATAGATCTTCTAATTTTAGTAAGTTTAGTTTTTTTATAAAGGTTTGATATGGGAGTGTACAAGTTACGTGAGCTTAAAGCTCTAATTATACGATTAATTCTTACATTCACTTCAGATAAATATGTTTTAAATGTTGCACCCCACTATTATTCCGTATTGTAATTTACTATTTATTATGCTATGGTACAATAATTTCATTCTTTCCATATTGGTATATAATCATAACTTATAAAATATTCCTGTGTAACGAGCTAGGTGGAAAGATAAACTTTTAATGTGTGGTATCCAGTTTAAATTTTGATCGATGAAAAGTCCCAAATATTTGACTATTGGGGATCTTGTTGGCATAATATCATTAATTTTCATTTCAAAAGTACTTTTGATTGTTTTGGAAGGTTGTTTGTGTATTAATAGAAAAGTTGATTTTGAAAAGTTTAAAGATAATTTGTTTTTTCTCAATCAAAAATCAATATTTTTTCATTCGATATTAATTGAAGAAGAAGAATAGATGTTGATGGGTAACCGAGAGAAATGTTTACTCATGGAAACGCGCCCAAACAAAAGTCATGGTTCTGAGGTGGTTTGTCTGACAAAAGTGAGCGCCAGGTTTACTGCCGCAAGAAGGACACACACAAAGCTTGGCTGTAATTTTTTTCCCCTTCTCTTTTTCTTATTTTTAGGTTTAACACTTTTTAAAAGTTGAACCCTTCTCTCACGGTACTACCCCCAAAGTTGAACGACTGTTTCCTAGTGGCAAAGTAGAGAGCAGTCATGAAGCAGCAGTCAAACATTTTTTATGAAGATGAAGCGGTATAACGTGGCTTGCTCTTGCCGCAAAATCGCTGCCAGATTTTAATCAAAAAAAAATCTTTATGACAGATGTTTTACAATGCAGAAAATAAAAGTGTTTTTTTAAAAACTAAGCTTTTATTAACTTAAAGCAGGTTCGTTATTCAATCACTTTTCCCTCTGTTTTGTTGACATGGCTTATAATATTTGGGAGACTGAAAAAATTGGAATCGCCATCACCGGTTCTTGTATTTTGATGTTGTTGATTAATCGGCTCCACCAGTATTTTCCTTTTTTTAAATGTTGGTCACGAGGTGATTTTAGTTTTTTAGTTTATTTTATTTTACAGCAGAACATTGAAAATCGAAAAATCGTAAATTGAATATTTAAGTATAAAGATTGCGCAAGCATTTCAAAACAAGCTTTTTTGAATCATTGGTTTTAATTCATTAAACTTCACAAAGTAGATTCCTTTAATTTAGAAATAACGTAAAATGTTTTTTTAAAAGGGAATAACTTAGTGGCTCGAGTATGAGTTAAGCCGAGGTCGAGTTAATTTCGTCGCCATCAATGCAACGAACTTCCCCACGAAGTAATACTGTGCATTTTTACAACTGTGGACATTAAGGAGTGTCGACCACGATTCATACATTTCAAAAATTAAACTCGATAATATAACGGTCCAACAAATTTTGAGTCATAAAAAAATCCAAGAATAAGAATAGGTGTCTTTTGTAAATATGGGGGCGCTGATTCCGAATATGAACTCTATTTTTACCGATCAGATCAGCATTTTGTTAAAAACCCAATTTAATTTTTTGTATTTTTAGCCACATACCAATACAATTTTTGTTTACAACTAAGCAGTGCAGCTGATTTTGCAGTTACTAATACATGTAATGTTACATAAGCATATTAAAAACCAGCAAGAATTAAAAAGCACACAAAAAAAGAGGTGTCTCAAATCATTTGATCAGAGGGTTATTTTTATAAGCTTATTCATTTAATAATGTCTGCGTCGTTTGTGCTGTGTTTCCGAATTATCATGTCTTATTGACCAGCAGTAATCCGCAAGCATGCTTACAGACCATTTTCTTTTATAGCGAATTTCGATGACAGACATGTCCTGGTGAAATTGTTTTCCATGTTCATCAGAAACATCTCCCAGGTTTTTGTGAAAAAAATCTAAATGAGAATCCAAGAAACGAACTTTGAGAAACATCTTGCATCCAAGAGTTTTGTAAGTGTTCACATTTCAGCTATAACTTCTCTAAAATTTTCTGAACTATGACAACCCAAGAAGGTTTCGCAAACTTTTTTGAAGCTTATCCAGGTATCCAACTCATTTCCATACAAAATTTCATCAAATTGGTTGTTGAAAATGAGCTTTCGTATTTGCGGTCCAACAAATATGTCTTCCTTGATTTTGGGTTCAGACAGATTTGGAAAATTTTTCTGCAAAAACTGAAACACTGATGACTCTTTGTTGAATGATTTCACAAACTGTTTAAAAAGGTAGTTTTATGTGTAGCGGTGGAAGTATAATTTTCTCTTGTGGAACCAATGCCATGTTTGCAATATTATGCTGACCGGGCTTTGATACCAGTCTCGGAGCCCAGTGATTTTTGATGTAATATCCACTTCTTACTATTGAGTCTCATAAGCACAGAAAGCAGCAATATTTGGTGTAACCCAACTGAAGTCCAGTAAGGATTGCTACAATTTTCACGTCTGCGCATATAAGCCACTTATGTTTAGAGTAACGGATTTTTTCCAACATAAATTCAAGGTTGTGGTATGTTTTCTTCATCGTTGTTGAGTAAGTAATTGGAACAGACGGCAAGATATTTCCGATATGCAGTAGTACAGCTTTGATGCGTTTCTTGGATAAGTCAATAAAAAGTCTCCAGTCATTAGAATCATAGTTCCATCTAACATCAAAATCAATTCAGAAATATCATTGCAGTAGCAAAGTCTCCATCTTCTGAAAATAAATTGGAGAGTAGTTCCGATCGTTGCCGATACAAGTTGACTTTTGTACCGGGAGCCAGCAACTTCCACTGCTGCAACCGAGATCCAAGCAGTTCACTCTTGCTTTTAGTTAGATTTTGGTCACAGACAAGGTCATTTAACTCCTGTTGGGTTATCAGGTGTGGACAGTGAGTGTTTAGTTTATCTTAAAACTCACTATCACAAGAACGTTCTGAAGATTCTGCCAGTAGCTCAGGAAATGTGACTGGTGGCTTAGGTACTGGTAACTCATCAGAGTGTGCTACTAGACGAATTGCAGATGGCAAACTTGGGTACAGTATCTTCTTTTCTTCTTTCTGGTTTTGTAATGAAATCCCTGGGTGTTTGTGAGGCAAAAATAGCAATCTGTTGCATGGTCTTTTTGCTCTCGCCACACCATTGGTACATCAAATGACAATGTGGGCTTTTCACCTGCAAACCACTTATTGAGTCTATTAAAACAATTCAGGCAGCAAACATAAGGAGCTCAATTTTTATCCTGATCACCTATTGCACATCCAAAACATGCAAGGTATAGTTTCTTGATACAATCAGTTATTTTTCGTCTATATTTGTTTTCTGTCATCTCTACACAGATGTAGCAAAATAAGTCAGGGTCGTTTTTACATCTACGTCTAAAGGAAGCCATGATAAACTTTAAAAACTAGCTACTGTATATTTTGTAATCTTAAACTAAGCAATTCTCTGAAAAAGCAAAACATGTAGCCTAATAGGCTAAATGTGAGCAAAAGCATAACTTACTATGTCAGTGGAAGCCACAAACACATCAAAGTGAGTATGCATTGCACACTATAATATAAATGCAATATCCTTGCAAAAAAAAAAATTAGACAAAACAATTTTTCAGAGCATCCAAGTCTGATACAAAAAATTAAGTTCAGATTCGTGTTCAGCGACTCCAAATTATCCCAAAACACATTAAATTGTTCTTGAATTTTTTTGGGTGTTGGACAGTGTATTTAATCAATAAGAAAGTAAAAATACTTCGGAGAATGATGTCAGACTATTTTGTACCAAGACAATGATATTTAATCAATATATTATTATTATCATTATAATATTATCAGTCTTGATACGTATTATTATCAGTTCTTTGAATTTCTTATGTAGACTTACTCTGTTGTTCGTCGAAATTTCAATCACTTTCGCCATTTTTTTATTATACTATACTTTATTCTCCTCACCTGCTTGCCATAAATTCCGTGGGAAATCCCCAGAACTGGTTCAACATTTTGGAAAGTCTTGAATTGTTGCTGATGTTAATAGGCGAAGTAATCAGCCATATAAAAGCGTTTTCAAATAAGAAAAGAGATCTCATAGTTTTTTTCAAATTTTATACTATCAACTGCTTCTTTTTATGAGCTATCAGCTACCCATCATTTCAAAAATGATCTATTCAAACATTTATTTACCAAGATCTTGAACTCAAATTTTTAAAATTTTTTTATTTTTCATTTCTATTTATCTTCCTCACTTGCACAAAAATGTCGAAAACGTCATACAGTACTTAATGCAATTGTCAAGCGATTGCTACGAGCTGCTTTCGGAGAAAGTATTACTGTCCAATTGATATTTTTATGTTTAACTATACGATTCAAACTCAGAGTTGCTTGTTAAGAACCCCAAGTGGAGGAAAGTGCTGCAAAGTGTATTTTTTAGAACACAACAGACAAGAGTAGGTTTTCAAACACCCTTGTTTCAATCACGTTTGCCATTAACGCGGAGCTCCAGCAAATTAATACAACACAGGCCGGCCCAGCAGGAAATAATTTCCATCGAATTCAACCTTTAAACAAATATAAAAGTTAGGAAAAACACAAACTTTTCAGGAATTTTTCTAAAGTGGTGTTCTAAGAATAAAAGCTTAAAGAGGCTCATTATGAGGCAGAAAAGCGAGCTCGAGTATGATGAAGCTGAAGAAGCCGACATGGTGTAAAGCTTTAAATTGGGACCACCGATGATAAGCTACATACAAATCGTTTTCAGGCACACCATGCCTTTAATTGTCTTTGTTCATCGACTAAATGGGTTTTATTAACTACAGAAACTACAAAAGAAGAAATTCATTTGGCAACACAGCGGTTCACGCCGGGAAGTATCGAGAGATTGGAGGCAATTACGAGCTTCGACCGGGAGGAGCTGAAAAGCTTGTACAGGGATTTTAAAAACGTTCGTATTTCAAAAGTAAAATTGCAAAGAGTCATGGTTTGCTTCGCAAGCAAAACACGTTGCAAAAAACGTTATTCTAAAACAGGGGTGGGGAAACATTTTAGCTCGCGGGTCGCATTCAGAAGATAATTTTGATCGAGGGCCGCACTAGTGTTTACAACGTGAATGAACATGAAATTGTTTGAAAATGATGACCTTTTTTTTGAGATCACCATAATTGAAAGCGGAGAAAGAGTAAAGTTATTTGCTTGAGGCTTTCGCAAGCCGTACAGAAGGTCGCTGCAGGCCGTAGTTTGCCCATTCCTGTTTTGAAGCATTCAATTATGGCGTTTCTTTAAAATCAAAAAATCTCTTTTTATAGAATTAAAGACAACTAGACAATCATAAAACGCAACATGTATTTAATTCGACCGCTAGAGGACATTGTTCGAATCAAAGATAAATGGTTTTGCAGTAAACTAAAATTTTTCCCGAGGACTCGATAGACTTTCCCGGTTCTATCCAACCCTTTCTTGCTTCCAACATCGGATAATAAAACATTTTATAAAAAGTAGATTTTCAGGCAATTTAGTTAACAGATCATTAACATCATTATATCATCTCCTCCACTTTGAAGACGACTAATTCTCATTTTTACTTGTTTTATCAGGAATGCCCGCATGGTGTCATCACCCAGAATCAATTCAAAGATATTTTTGATCAGTTCTTTCCAAACAAAGGTCAGTATAAACAGCCAGGGATAAAGGAACGCATTGCAAACACTAGGTGGACAAGGAGAGGGGTTGATAGAAGAATTCCCCAATTATATTACGCAACTCAAATATTCAGAAATCTCAAAACTTATTTACTTTTAAGAGAAGCCTGTGGCGAGTCCCAGTAACTTAAAAATAACCAGGCAAATGATGATGAATTTGGGGTGTTTCCAGGGTGGTAATAAATAAACCCTTGGGTCTGAAAGCAAAAGAGACTCGACAAGTCCAAAAATGCTAGATGTGGGGAATTTGTACCCATAATACTAAATTTAAATGTTAAAGGCCTAAGCGCGAATAAGATCCGCGTTATCAGCCAATTGGAAACCAGACATAAGGCTCTTGTCACCCTCTTACAAAAGACTCATTGCACGAATGCTCACCAGCTAGTAATACCACTCTTCACACTGGCTGGTTGGATCTCAAGCAGGAAGCATGGCCTTGCTACGTTTGTCAAAAAGAAACTTAGCTGGGCCCTGGTGAATCAATTCTCCAAGAGATCAGCAATTGAGTGGTTCTATGTGGACATTGAAGGTTGCAAGATTGTTAATGTCTACAAACCACCAACCTCGCAACTCACACAAACAGCCATTCCTGTGTACCATACCCTTGCCTTTATGCAGGGGATTTTAACTGCCAGCACACTAAATGGGGCTATAATTACACCAATCCAGATGGAGAGTGCCTAACTGACTGGGCAATCAAGGGAAATTTTTCCCTCTGGTATAACCCTAAAGATGGCCCCAGCTTCTACTCTGGTCGAGGGAACACTGGAACCAATCGCAACTTGGCTTTTACGAGTGAGGATTTAAACAGCTCGGAACCGGGCAGACGTACTTTAAAGAAGTTTCCTTGGTCCCAACATCGACCATTATTAATTACGGGCTTAAAAAACCTGGCCCCAGTCCCAGGTGAGCCGTATAAGAGTTGAAACTATACAGCCTTATCACAAACCAGCAATCTCAGGAATTACCATCCCCTGATTCTAGCTTTATTGTTAAGATATACCAGGACTTCTGTAATATCATCTTTGCAGCAGCAAAATTGTCTATTCCACGTGATCGCAGAAATAACTTTAGACCGTGTTGGGATGCGGAGTGCAAACACCTCAACCAGGTTTTTCTATGGGCTATCCAGAGTTAAAAAACCAGTTCAGCTGCTTCCGGCTTGCTGTCTCATTTTGATGAAAAATCAAAAGATTGTTGGTCCCAGGCTGTCAATAACAGCACTCCAGTCAGTTGGCATAAAATATAATTAACAACTTAACCGGCAGAACCAGACATACACGCTGCCTCTGCCCATTACCGCCAACCCGATTGCCTCGCAGTTAGTTAAAAATGGAATATACAAAACAACAAACCGCGAGTCTGCCAGACTTGTCGTTAAAGAAGCGTCCCAACTTTGGAAAATTCCAACACCGTCTGACAAATGTATTTCTGGAGATTTTTCTCCGAAAGAATTTGCCAATGTCCTTCAGCTGTTAAAGTCTGCAGAAGCTCCGGGCTCTGACTCTCTATGCCCAGAGCCAATTTTCAATGCCGGCTCTGCTTTGAAGTCCAGGGTAAACAAGCTCCCGTCTTTCTGCATGCGCCAACTCAAGCTTCCAAAATTTAGAGGAGAGCATTAGTGGTTGCCATCCCAAAGCCAAATAAACCATTAGGAGACTCAAAGAGATATAGACCTATCTCTTTGCTTTAAGTTTTGGAGATCTTGGGGAGACTTGTCTATTCCCGCGTCGAATTAATTATAGACCCACTGCTACCTAAAGAGCAACCTGGGTTTCGGCGAGGAAGGTCAACCGTATATCAAGTCAAACTAGGGAGAAAACGGCTCTAAACTCCATATATTTATTGGGAATGTTGGCCCAACGCCACCGGGATGTGGCTTTCCCAGACCTGCATGAGTCAGGATTAACCGCCTCCGAATCAGGGTTGGTCTATCCCGCTCAAAAATGCACAAATGGGGGATGGATTCTACGGCGGCCTGTGAGTGTGGCGTAAAGGAGCAGACAGCTGAGCACGTAATAACATCTTGTCCTATTTATCACCATCCAAATTGAATTTGTACTCTCTCAGATGTCGACAAGAACCTAGCACCTGGCTGATGAAAACAAGTCCGGCCATTTAGTCGATTATTCAGCTCCCGTCCATCTTCCCCAACAAAGAAAAAAGGCCCAGATTTTTATAAAATGATTCGTTTATTTTAATATTTATATTTTTTTACTTATTTTCATCTCTATATAGGATTTGCCGATCAAAATGAGATATTCATCAATTGAAGTGAGATTTACAGTACACCGATCACAATGAGACATTCACCAATTGAAATGAGATATGCATCGATCAAAATGACAAAAATATATACGCAACAACACTCTAAATAATCCTCGTTATTACCTGCAACAGATATGATGCAAAAAATTTTAATTATTTTACGAGGATCAATCAATAATGCACAGTTTGGCAAAGCTGCATAATGTCTGATGTTCATGTGCGAAACTTGGGCCAGAAGTAGTTTAAGGCTTAAGATCAAAGTGTTTATCTGTAAAGTGTTTTGTTTTTCAGTAAAGCTAGCCAGAAATGGAACTCGTAGAGGCCTCGGATACTATATCTGGTAAAGATCAAATTTAAGATAGAAACTTTACGTGGCAAAAACCTGAAAGAAATTCACAGAGCTTTAAGTGATCCTCGTATGACCCTTGAGTGACCCTCGCAAAATATATATATGTCTAAAAATGTTTTGCATTATATCTGTTGTAGGTAATAACAAGGATTAGTTAGAGTGTTGTTGCGAAGCGTTTTTGATTCTTACAATGTCTAATGAAGTTCCAAAAAGTTCAAGAAAAATAAAACTCATCTCAAAAGAAACAAGACAGAGAATAGTTGATCTCAGTTTATAGGGGAGGCCTGCTGCTGAAATCTCTAGAATGTTGTCCGTTAATTACAAATCTGTTTGGAGAATTTTGAAACAGTTTAATTCAACAGGTGAAGTTGAAGTGAAAAAGTGGGGTGGTGATTTACGATCAAAACTCACAGCAGATCAGAAAAACAAAATTCTACTGTGGGTGGATCAAGATTGTCTAATGCGTATTTCTGATTTTATAAACAAGGTTTATGAACATTTTTCAATCAGGGTTTCCAACAGCACAATACAGCGTGTTGTAAATGGTTTTCATTACACAATGAAATCTGTTGTGTCTGTTCCTGAAAGAAGAAACAATGAAAGGACCTTAAATCTGAGAGAAGAATATGCTGGAAAAATTTAGGCATCTTGAGTCAACATCAAAACCCAAAAACTTCATTTTTTTAGATATTGTTGTGAGTCGGTTTAGTGCTGTGAGTCGCCCAAAAAGAGGAAGGTCGAGACAAGGTATCTCCACCTATGTTCCAGTTTCTGCAGCTAAAAGCCGAAATATTTCAGGCGTAGCTGCAATGAATAGATATGAAATGATATTCCATAAAATTTATGATAAGGCAGTAACAAAGGAGGATTTTAAGCAATGTTTAATTGAACTAAAAGCAGCAACTGTTTCTGCTGGAATTGAAAATCCTATTTATATAGTTGATAATGCTGGTATCCATTATTATCACGGATTACTTGAAACTATCAATAAACTGAGCCTTAATATCTGTTATCTTTTTCCTTATTCTCCTTTTCTGAGTCCTATAGAAAACATTTTTTCTGTGTGGAAAAATTTAATTATCCGAGAAGCCCGTCGTGAGAAGGAATTAAAAGAGTTTATTACTTCAAAGTTTAATGATATTACAAAGGAGAATTGTGATGGTTTTTACAGGAAAATGCTCAGTTATATTTTGAAATTTGAAAGAAGTTTAGAATAAATTTACTCATTTTTTTTTTTTCTTTTTGATCAGTGCATATCTCATTTCGATCGATGAATGTCTCATTTTGATAGGTGCGCATCTCATTTCGATCGGTGAATATCTCATTTTGATTGGTGTATATCTCACTTCGATCGGTTAATGTCTCATTTTGATTGGAAAACCCTATATTTATCCTCGTAACTTGCATGAAAGCGACGGAAAGTCGCTATACATATGGCAAGCAATTATCCCGACCTGCTTCCGGAGATGCCAAGATATTGCTGTTCTCTTGAAATTTTTTATTTTAGTTTTGTAGACACGACTGAAATTTAGAAGTGCTTGCCAAGACCACCGAGCTGGGGAAAATGTCGTAAAGTATCTTTCCGAAGGTTACAACAGAATGGCATGAGTAGGTTTTAAACCGAGACCATGTCAATCACAATCACGGCGCTCTAACCACTCGATCAAGATGTCGACTTTTTTTTGACTGATTGGACGGATTAGTCCGGATTCATACAAGAGTGTTTAGTTGAGATGTAAAGCAAAGAGGGTGGCGAATCTGGACACATATGCTCTCGAATCACTTCTGGTTATCTGATGGACTAGAGTTGCCAATGAGTAATCGACAAGAACACTTAGAGATTATATTTATTTTTGTAATTTTATTTGTAATTGGCAACCCTGACACAAATTGCTCGGATACATAAATTTTTGTTTTAAGATTTTAGAAAAATTATTCTGACACTTTTCAGGGGATATCGTCAGAATAAATCAGAAATTGACGATTTCCCCTGAAGAGTGTCAGATGAAAAGCTTTGGGAAGAAAAATCTTTTATTTCACGCCATCTTCAAATTCTGTACCACCAAACGTCTATAGAAAAATTATTATTGAAAATTGAAACCGCAACGCCCGACTGCAGCGCCCCCTTCTTGCCCTTCCTCTCAAGCCCCTATGCGCCACTTTCAAAAAACGATTTCTACTTGGTTAAGTTCTCTTTAGAACAATTTTGCAATTTAAAATTTTTTTATTGAATACAAGAATAAGATAAAATTATTGAATAGAACAGTAACATGAAGTTATTGATTCAGCTCAGAAATCTCTATAACGGTGCCTGTCGGGAGCAGACTGCTCCCAAGAACAACACCGCCCCTGCCGTCCTGTTATTATTTTAAGTAACACACAATAAAGAATAACTAACGAAATTTGTTATTTTGGAAGAGCCTATCAAACTGGCCCGGTTTGACCACGAGGCAGCTCTCACTTTCAAAACAGTCGGTGTTCCTTACCCTAGTTTAATTGATTTTTTAATTGAAAAATCAAAAATAATAAAATGTGATTCAAATAGTTTTTCTCATTGAAAAGAATTTTACTCCAAGTAAACGTCGATGATGTTGATTTGTTGTTTGAAGGATCGGAAGCGTTCGCTCGTCTTGTTTTTTCGGCTTTTGATCAGGAAGAATATGGATTCATTAACTTTGAGGTAAGGCTGGCCCCCAGCTTGATCCTGTAATACACAACTTTGGGTTTCCCCATCGTATGGTTTAAAAATTTCAAAACTTTATGTCAAATTGAAAAAAGTCAGATCCTTAATATTTCAGTTATTTTTGAGGAATCAAGGCATTAGTAGCAGACTATTTGAAAATAACCTGCTCTGCTAAAGCAGTTATCTCTGATTATAGGGAGTTTTTCATGCGCATTCATGTAAACATTAACTTACTTAAACTTTTTTACATAGTTGTATGCAAATCAAACAGAATTCCTGGTTAATTTTGCGCAATTACCAGAGGTGAAGAGTGAATGAAGTTAGCAAAGCTTTCAACTTATTTATTTGAGTGCCACCGTTCACCTCTCTGGGTTTATGTTTCTAACAAGTTTTTTTACTTCTGTAATTGGAAAAAAACAATTTGCTTTTAAATTGTGAAAATATATGGCTTCAAATTTATAGTACGATCATGGACGACACATTTATTCTTGGTGTTATATACCGTCATCCCAAAGGTAATGAAAAATTTTTTATTTCGGCTCTAAAATTAATTAAACTAAATATATGACATGCAAGTATTGTATAATTTGCGACTTCAATGTTGATGTAAACTCAAGCGATATTTCATATAATTGCGCACTGTTTTTTAGTATTTTAAGTAGTAGGCCTAATGGAGTCTTTTCACTCATAGATAAACCAACTCGTGTAAATAGTAGTTCGTCTTAGACCATATTTTAAAATATAATTTATTCTTGTATCGTTTTATCTGAAATTAGTGATCATTTCACCTTGGAATGTTTAGTGGCGGATCATAAATTTAATTCAAACAATAATAATCGAAAATCTAAAATTACAAATACGTGTACAGAGACGAAAGCAAATTTGATAATGAACAATTTACATCTGATCTGTGTATTTCTTTAAGATCATCTTTAATCAAGCAAAAATTTGATTTTTCTACTGAAGTTGATCAAAACTTTTCCAGTTTTGTCAATACATTCAATGAACGCGCAAACAGGCATTGTTGAGTTGACCTTGACTTTATCCAATCTGATTCTAATCGAACAAGAATCACGACTTCTGATTTAATTAATTACGTATATTAACCAACGCAGCGATCAAGAATATAGTTAATCAAATAAACCAAGAAAATAAAAAAATTAAAATCAATTCTGGCGTTATCTAAACATTGAAAAAGGTTAAAATCGTAGCTAATTTAAATTCTACACTCCGTACTGACAAACAACTAAACCTTATCTACTTAAAAGAAAACTTTTGAAGCACATGTGCGCGAAACAGACTCCCAAGAGATTTTAACGTAAGAGGTAATTCACGGAACGTTTATGACAAAACACAAACGCAATAAAAAGGATTGAGTCAGCCAAATAATCTTCACTGTAAAATTCTTAGCTATCGCTCAATTTATCAATTTATGACGAATATTTAAGCGAACAAAATTTTAAATTATCCAATTCTCACTGCTACAGGCATGCCCACTCAAAATCGGTTCTCTTAAAAAAATCAAATTATTAAAAAAACCGTGGATAACTAAAGAAATTTTGACCAGCAGAAAATGTATGTTTCGGAGTACTTAAATGGAACAAATTTACAAAAAATATTCTATAAACAATATGCTAATAAATTAACCAAAATCAAAAAAATCTCTAAAAAAATGTATTTAAAATCAAAAATAATCAATTCCGGAAATGATTCACGTAAATTTTGGAGCCTCATAAATTCTTAAAGCCTGAGAGAATAAAATCAGCATCTTCAAAACTTTTGAATATTAATACAGTAGAAACTGGATATTACGACACCGGCTATAACGACAATTCGCTTTTAACAACGCATTTTTGTTGGTCCCGGCAGAATTCCTATCTTTTATGTACATTTGACTTCGGCTTTAGCGACACCCGCTTTTACGACAATTCGCTTTTAACGACGCCACTTCTTCATCCCCGCGAGCAAAATTATCTTATTTTGCGACAGTTACTGCCTTTTGTTTAAATGCGTGACGGGAATTAGCAGCTCTAATCTCCTTTTAGGTGTCAAGCGACTGCATCTAAAACAAAAGCGATGGCGTGACAGTGCGTATACAAGACCATTATTGCCCTAATAAAAAGTCCGACTTTGCTCTACAGTGTACTGTACATGTATTTAAACAAAAAAGTACTGCACCGCATATACAGTAGCAGAAAGATGTCTTACAAAAGAAATTCATTACCGTTATAGAAAAAATATGACATCGGTAATGAGGTGAACAGGAGAAATGATACGCCAGTGTCAATGCTTGCTAAGGAACTTGAAATTTCAAGAACATCCTTAATTATAATTTTGAAGAATAAAGAAAAGATAATCGAAGACTTTGAGGCAAGTTGTAGCAGCAAAACGATGTTATATTTGTAAACGATGTAGCAGCAAAACGTTTATAAACGGAAGCGTAAGCATAATTTCGAAGCGGTGGATGAGCCTTTGATAAAATGGTTTCGTCAAGCAAGAGACGAAAAAATTCCAGTCAGTGGAGAAATGCTGCTGTTGAAAGCTCAAGAGTATGCAGAAGTTTGCGGTTGTGAAAATCCCAAGAAATTAAATATGAGTTGGATAAATCGATGGAAGGTGAGAAAGGACATTGTGTGCAAAAAATTACATGGTGAAGCAGAATTCGTTCATCAAAATTATCAATTTATTTTTGACCAACTGATTTGCTTTGTTCTTGCACAGATTAAACGTAGCAGACACACGCCATAAAGCAGTAACGCTCATTTGGGTACGCTTGTAATCCCTGTTAGATCTTTAAATTGAACTAGATCTTTAAATTAAGTGTTAGATCTTTAGAGTTAGATCTTTAAATTGAAGTAGGAATAAAATACACCAATCTCGCTATAGCGACAATTCGCTTTTAACGACACTTTTTTCACGGTCCGTTGAGATGCCGTAATAACCGGATTCTACTGTAATTGTAAAATTAGTGATTCAATTGAAATTGCTGAACACTTCAATAAACATTTTTCTAATATTGGCAAGGCTCTAGCAGACAAAGTAGATTTTGTTAATTCTTATGACTATCGCAATATCGGATCCTATATCGTCTTCTATGTTCTTTCGTCCTGCCTTTGATAGTGAAATAATCAACATCATTAATCAACTTGATTCGCGCAAAAGTTGTGAATCGGACGGAATAAGTGATAAATTTGTAGCCTATGTTATAACACCATATCTAGCTATATTATGTAACGATTATTTTACGTAGCTTTAGTTTGTTTCCAAGCTGCTTAAAGACAGCAAAAGTAGTTCCAATTTTCAAATCTGGCAATAAAAACAACCTTCTTAACTACACACCTATTTCATTATTGCCAATTTTTTCTAGAAGAGTTGAAAAAATTGTATTTTCCCGAACAATAAACTATTTAAATGTACATTCCATTTTAACTCCTACTCAGTATGGTTTTAGATCAAATTATTCTACCACTCACGCTGTTCTAGATATTGTTTCAACTTGTTACGATAACACCGAATCAAAAAATTATTCTGCTCTTGTTCTGCTTGATCTAGCAACAGCATTCGACACCGTCAACCCCAAAATTTTACTGAATAAGCATGATAACTATGGTATGCGAGGTATCGTCAATCAATTTTTTCTATTGTTTTTATCCCACCGGACCCAATATGTTTCTTTTAACAATTGTTCTTTTTCTCTGGCAAATATTGAAATAGGTGTTTCCCAAGGTTTTTCTCTTGGCCCACTTCTTTTCTTACTTTACGAGTATATAAACATTTTGCCGAATTCTGTTTAAAGTACTCCTCGATTATTTGCTGTGATACTAACTTACTAATAAGTAAATCTACGCCCGAAAAACTTCAAATTGAATTAAATAAAGATATAACCTCTGTTTACAATTGGGTAAACTCTAAAACACTTACACTTACTACTTTGAAATCGCAAATAATGATTGTTTCTCCTAAATGGATTTGTTTAACGCTCAACTAAATGTTAATTGTTCTGCCTGGTCAATTAAACTTGCAACAAAAATAAAATATTTAGGTTTCATAATTGATAATAAATTAAATTTTAAACACTACATAAATTTTGTGAAAACAAAAATTTCCAAATCTGTTGGTATTTTGGGCAAACTCAAATATTATTTAGACCTCTCCTCTTTACTCAACCTCTACTATGCTTTAATTCATTCTCACCTTAATTATAATTTTATTATGTTGGGGAACACTTATTCATCATATTTGACAAAACTACAATTTTACAGAATAAGGCAATTAGGATTGTAAACAACTGTAGCTGGTATACCAATACATTTCCATTACATGAAAAATGTAATATATTATCTCGTCGTCCTCGTCGTTTAAAAGGGGATCCACTCCAGGTCAGACACAAATAGGACTGGGGCCGAGGATTTATCTTTTTAATACCCCAGGCTGCTGTACTTCCCCGATCAGATGCTGGCAGTGATATTGTTAAGCCAACATTGAGTTTCGTCATTCAAAACCGTCAGATCTCGTGCTCCATGTGGTGCCCGATGTATGGGGCACGCTGTTAGAACGTGGTCTGCAGTTTGTTCAAAGGCGCTACACTCGCAATTCGGTGAAGGAGCGAGACCTCATTTGTACATGGACGAACGGAATCGCCCTACACCAGTTCTCAAGCGGTTGAGCTTAACCCAAGCTGCTCGGGAAAAGCCCATCCCAACAGGCCTGTACCAGCCCTGGGCACAAAAACACGGAGCCTGGAAGCAATTTCACAGTATTCGACTTTTCATTTGTGATTTGTCCACTCAGAAGCGCGGATGCAAAGTCCGGCAAGATTCTCCAAAAGCTTCCACGCAGCTGGCACAAATGGGCGTCTGGATCTTAGTCTCTCTTGGTGAGCATCCAAGACATGACACCAGACTGGTGCGCAGTACTCAGCTGTTGAGTAGACCAGTGATAAGGCGGCTATGCGAAGTATTTTGGCACTACCACCCTATCCCGAGCCTACAAATTGCCTCAGCCGTGTGACGCGCGAGGATAGTTTTTGCGCAAAGCCACTAAATGGTGACGAAACGTGAACGATCTGTCCAGTTTTACTCCAAGGTAAGTAGGGGTTTGACAGAACGGCAAAAATCTATCATTGTTGTAGACTTTTAGCTCACGTATGGCCTCTCGGTTATTTAAGTGAAAGGCTGCCGTCACCGTCTTAGTGTGACTGAGCTTCAACCTGCTTTGCTTGCTGTCACCAGTAGTAAGGATGAAACTTCGGTTTCCGACAAGCTCCATAATTATTCTGACCATGTGCTTATCCGGAAAAAGTCTCAGCAGCTTGCAGGTAAGACCACGGTGCCAGACAGTGTCATAAGCAGCTGTCAGATCAACAAATATGGCACCGACCTCCTCTTTTTAGCCTCAAAAGAATTCTCAATGTTGTGGGTCAGTAGAACAACGTGATCTATGGTTGACTTCCCGCGTCGAAACCCAGCCTTCTCTTTAGGAAGCAGTGGATCAATTAATGGCTAAATGCGGGCGTAGATAAGCCTCTCGAGGATCTTGTAGGGGACACAGATCAGATATATCGGTCGATAACTCTTTGGGTCCCCCACAGGCTTCGTTGGCTTCAAGATCGCGACTACAAGAGCTCTTCTCCAGATCTTGGAAATTTTGAGTCGGCGAAAAACAGGAAGATAAAGAGTCAGGTAATCAGGACTTCAAAGCAGCTCCAGCATGGATTATAAGCTCTGGGCAGATGGAATCAGGTCCCGGAGCTTTACCTAGTTTTAAATGTTGGAGGGCATCAGTAAATTCTCTCTGTGAAAAAGTGCCAGAGATATTTACTAGATTTGGTGTTGTGGCCCTCCAAAGGTCAGACACTTGTTGAAAGACAAGTCGGTAAGAATTGCGATCAGCAGTCTCGTATTTCCCATTTCTAACCAGCTGAGATGCAATAGCATCAGCTGAAACGGGACAGTGACGAGGAGAGCGTCGTGACCTATTAGTAAGGTTGTTCAAAATACTCCATGCTTTTCGATTAGAGTGTGAGAAGTCAATGCTCTGAACTGCCTCAGACCATCAATCTCTCCGCTTTTTGTCAAGCCTGGCAAGCAGAGCTGTAGCAGCCAAACTTGAGTCGTCTGCCTGAGGAGACTGCAGGAAAGTTCTATGGAGGGATTTACACTTCGCATCCCAACACGGAACATAGTTATTTCGATACCCGTGTGGGATAGTCTTTTTGGCTGCTTTCTTAATGGTGTTACAGAAGTCCTGGTAACCCGTATTCGCATCAAGCGAATCAGGCGGCAACAGAGTCTTTGCAAATTTATTCGTCAAAGCAATGTAATGGTTCCATTTGGCCTTGCGAAAGTTCCATCGCTTAACAGGCATGCTTGGAACTGCCAGAGCAAATCTTGGTGGTGTAATAAGCGAAAGTCGATGTTGTGACCTGGGGAACTTTTTAAGGACACGTCTATCCGGAAAGCAACTGTTTGGAGCTACGCTAGCGAAAAAAACTGGCGACGTCCTTGGCGTTGTATAGGAGAGCAAAACAATTAATACTTGCCCAGCCAGCCAAGCACTCACCGTCCAGACTGTTGTCATCGTAACCCCAATCAACATGACGACAGTTAAAATCGCCAGCATAAAGACATGGGTGAGGAAACACTGGGAGATCCAGAGATCGCAATTGTGTTGGTGGAGGTTTGTAGACGTTGATTATTTTATAACTATCAACATCCACACACAACCAATGGGTCTCCAATGTCGGTGGAGATTGGCCCAAAAGCATGTACCTTAGTCGCTCGTGGACAAACGTGGTGTGACCATGCTTCCTGCTTAAAAAAGACACAGCTAGTTGGTAGCTTGGAAGTACCAACTTCTCTGCATCTGTGCAGTGGGTCTTCTGTGGAAGGATGACGAGTGCTTCAGACTGCAGAGCAAGGTAATGAAGAACTTGCTTGCAGTGAGGCCTACAATGTTCAGCTGAAGAATAGTGGATCTTCGGAACTTGTTGGCAATGTGTCCTGAAAGGGGAAGTTTTTTTTCAGGCATTGTCCCGTCCTAAAAAGGACATTTGCCGATTAGCAGACCCTCGCTGAACATCGGAATGGGTGGATATTCTTCCGTTTCGGCAGGTTTGATTACGGTTTGTCATGTTTAACACCCAAAAATAGACTTACTTACGGTCCAGGCTGCGAGAAAGCACCTGCCATCTGGGTATAATATTATCTCTATCACAATTAATAAAATTTAAAATAGCTAAATTTGTTTATATATTTTTGAAAAACCGCTCACCATCCACATTTGAAAACTATTTTATTTTAGCAAAAAACACATCTTCATCCAACCAGATTTGCAAACTATGATCAATTGGCTATCCCAGTTTTCACAACCAATAGAACCCAAAATTTTATTAAATACACAGGCCCTTTAATTTAGAACTCTGTTCCCCCTGTACTAAGACAATAATGCTGTAACGAATTCAAAAAAATTATAAAAACTTTTTATTAATTAGATAAAAAAAAAATTATAATAATAATATTCATCGGGCACAGTCTTATGATAATCAATTGTTTTATCTATTTTTATTTGTTTTTCGTTCTAGTAATCTAATATTTAAAAATAATTTAAACGTGCTGTAACTTTGAAGAGCATACATCTCCTGTATTACGATATCGCATACGACAAATTACGACTCGTCTTATAAATTTAATTTACGCCCCTGTCACGGGATCGGGCAATGGTCAAGAGATTGCACGAGGCACACATGACTTGAAATCATGGGACCTCATGTGACTTTTTGTTATGTAGGCCGGTGTTGAAACCGGCAGCCACTTTGGTCGTGGCCAGGGGACGACAAAGTAATTCGTGTTTAACTAGGCTAGAAATTCTAAAATATGTAAAATAATGTAATTATCGTACGCTCCAGAATGTTATAAATTATAATAACTTTGTGTTTAACCAGGCTAAAAATTCTGATGTACAGGGTCTGCAAAAAGTTCCCGGACTACTTTTTATTGATTTAATAAATAAATAAAAAATAACATTTTTTTTATTAAATCATAAAATTAATGTTCTAGACCATTGGTTCTCAAAGTGCTCCGCGAGCTATTGGTTTACTTATTAAACTACTGACTCGGCTAATTTTCCAAGCAATTTAAATATTTTTTGAATACAAAGCAGCAAATACTAATAATCTGATAAGTGAAGACCTTTTTTTTTTTTTTTTTAGAGAACACCTTGATTTCGGGACGAAAATTGAAAATCAGGAGACTGAATTTAAGTGAAGACTTTTTTTTTTTTTTTTTAGAGATCACCATGATTTTAGGACAAAATTGGTTTTTTGTCTGAGAATCTCAGACAATTTTTTTGTCATATCCGAAATGTACTATAAAATCATGATTTGGGCAAACGTCACAAAATTTGCGCAAAACTTCATTGCTCCCCAAATTTTTTTGGGCTGGTACGGCTATGGTAAGTAATAATGTGTTTTTTTTTTTTTTTTATTTTCATAAATTTATTGTGGGGCTCCGTAGATAATGGTCAACCTCTTCATGAGCTCCATAACAATAAAAGTTTGAGAACCCCTGTTCTAGACAATTGTTTGTATTTTGCGCATTAAAATTCACAAATTTTTAAAAATTAATCATTAAAAGTGTAGAAAAGAAATGCAATCAATGAATTACACCTCGCGGGAATATCATCCCCTCTTATTACTGTATAAGACAACTTAAAGTTGCTAAATCGGCGGTCTATGATACAATTAAAAGATACAAAGAACTGGGAAATAACACAAGACCATCCCAGAACTGGTCGACCAAGAACGGCTGTACTCCAAAGAAAACTAAAGCCGTACGGGAGAGGATCAGGAGAAACCCACGAAGAACAATGAAGGGGATGGCAGAAAGCCTAGGAATATCTCCATATTCTATGCTTTCCATAGTCAAAAAAGACCCTATAAATATTTTGGAAATTCTGTCTCCGGCACTGATCGAAATGAAATCGAAATAAAAAAGCGAAGTGTTTACCTTTCAACACGATGGTGCACCATCGCACACCTCGAAAAAAACTCAATCATGGTGCAGAGAAAACTTCCCCTCATTTTGGGACAAAGAAATGTGGCCTCCTTCCTCTCCTGACCTAAACCCACTCGACTTTAGCATCTGGTCAATGCTCAAAAAAGACGCATGCCGCTCAGAAAAACTTTCTGTCAACCACTTGAAGAAATCCTTACAAAAGGCATGGGCTGATATTCCCCAGAAAAAGATACGTGCTGCGGTAGAAGCGTTCAGATCAAGACTGGAGAAAGTAATTGATGCAAATGGTGGCCAAATCGAGTAAAAATAGATTCCCTGAATAAACTTATATCTTATCTTTGCTCACACAAAAAATCATTCAAAAAGTGCATTTAATATCATATATATTTTATTTTAAACTTGTCCGTGAACTTTTTGCATACCCTGTATGTAGAATAATTTAATTAACTCTCCACAATGTCATAAATTATAATAACTTTTGGTATATTGTATATTTTAGACAAAAAAATATTCGAATTTAACGACTCAACATCTTGCTAACGCCTCGTAACGTAGTAAAATTAAATTGAGTCTTTAATTAAAATTCTGTGATTGCTAGGAGATTAGGTGTGTAAATTCTCCCTAAAGTCTGTTCAAATAGAGTCAGTCGAAATAGCAATTTATTTATGAAGTCATAAGCGCTTGAAGGAACAAGATTACAGGAAGGCTATTTGACTTGACGACTTAACAGTCCTTTTGTAGTCTCCCTGTCATTTTTAAACAACATTATTTTAATGTATGTGTTTGTTTTTTTGTTTTTTTCGTGTTCTTCATGTTTTTTTTGTTTGAATGTGATAAATAAAAATAAAAAGCTTGTCTGTATGTCATTATCCAGCCCCACGCCACGTCGGCACCAGGCTGCTTGCCCTTTATTTATTTAACTGAGTTATTGAGAGAAACAGATTGAACGATGACGAAAATGTCGGTTTGTGCCATCTTTCGATCACTTGAACATCCGGAAAGTCGAAAATCAAATTTCTTAACGCTAAAATATCCCAGACCGGAAGTGATTTTTTGCATTTCATGTTTTATAACTCGAAACTCAACAAATAGAACTGCAATTAATTTATTGGACTTTGTATTTTTTTTAACAATTTTTGGTTTTGCAGGAGTACATAATTGGGCTCTCCAAGATTTTGCGCGGAAATACAGAGGAAAAACTTCAGTGGATCTTTCAAATCTATGACATCAACCATGACGGTGTTATCAGCAGGAAAGTGAGTGTCGCATGTGTGTCGCGTATGTGTCGCGTATGTGTCGCGTGTGTGTCGCGTGTGTGTCGCATGTGTGTCGCGTATGTGTCGTGCCCAAAAAATTCAATCAAGGTCAAGCTTTTAATCAACTACTTCCCAAGGAAAGTCATAAGAAAGAATGGTGAACTTCTGCGGCTCAACCAACACAGCGACACCCGGTGAAAGAAAATTGTCGACAAAGCAGTTTTTTGTTACAAGCTATCAGGGATTAAATACAGGGCTTCAAGCCTGAGTTAGTGTTAATTGTGGTTGCAGGAAATCGAGAAAGTCGTCAAATCTATTCACCTGCTTTTGGGATACGGACCAAGAAACGCGAACGATGACGTCATAATCAAGGAGCAATCCCAGCGCGTTTTCAAAACTTTTAATCAAGGGGAAAGTGACGTCATAACGAAAGAAGAATTTCTCGAAAGTTGCATCTGTGTAAGTGAGAGAATTGATCAAAATATTTGTCGATGTATGGACGAATGCGGGTTTATGGGCTGCGCATGTCAGTGTTATAATGGGCGGCTATTAAGAGGATTATTTTTAAACAAGTTTCATGCTGATGATGAAGAAATGAATTTAACATTGTGAACACCCAATCACAGTTAAGCTCTGCAGCATAGTAGCTATTATAAGCATATGCACTGAGGGGGTTTGTGGGTTAAATCCCCCCATCAGAATGTACGCAGACCACTTAAAAAATTATTAGGGCATGAAAAAAGTCAAGACCAAAAAAAAGCCTTTACTTTCTTTTAACTGTTAGTAATCGCGTTTTTGGCTCGCAAACCCTCCGTGACAAACCCCTGCATGCGCTACTAGTGGCCACGGTCTTTATTTTAAGATTTGCTATAAATTTCAAGATTGAAACAAAACCACAGTAAAACAAACGTAAGGTAGTGGTAAAGATATTAAATGACTTGAAAATATTCGTCTCTTAAGCAAAAACTTGTAAAATTTATAAAAAAAAATAGTTTTACTATTTTAAAATCATATTTTTATTTATATTGTCTCCTTTTAAATGTTTAAAAATTGAAGTATTAATACAATTAAATCCAAAGAAAAAGTCTTTACATGAATCAAAAGCTTAAAGCAAGAATTCTCAATATTTCTTAACCTATATAGGCCTACCCTTTTTGCCTTAAATATAGTTTGATGTATCCTTATACAAAGAAATGTAGGATTATTTTGGAGGAACCATAATAAAAATGTTTTTTGTCTCCACTTCGACTTTAATCAAAAAAATCATTTGTTGATTGTGTTCTCCTGTGGACCACCAAAATAATACCATGAAACCCAGTCAATCTTTTTTCTTCTGGACTCCCTGAAATTTTTTATGGACCTCCGATCGAGAACCGTTGGTCTAAATTTTTTTGGAGGAAAAACAACATTGGTTTTGTCGCCTTTTTTTTTGTCAAATTTTTTTGTTAGTGAAAAACAAAATGATGATAAATCAATCTCATCTGTTGAAAGCGTTTTTTATTTAGTGACTTTCTAATCCTTTTCAGGAAGCCTTTTTATTGCTTCACAAAAACAAAAAATTTTCTCAAACTGAACAGCATTATAAGTCTAAACAAAGAACTGCACTGGTGTGATATAAAAATAGAAAATAAATCTGTTTCTACAGTATTATAGCTTCTAACTTATTCAAACATTTCATGAAAACCAACAAACCAATACATAGTTTAGAAGTGGGAAATTTTTTTATAATTAGAGGCCACATTTACATTAGGCAGTAATAAAAGAGACTGCATAAGTCGAAATACTTTTAAGAGTGACTTTGGTGAATGAATTATACTTTTTGTATAGTTGTTTCAATTTATTGCATTGTCTAGAAATAATCTTTAAAAAATCATAAAGCGTTTATTTAGTAACAGAAAAAGTTACATTATATTTTTCCTATTCACATAATAATTTTAATAAAAAGTAATTTTAGTACAAAACTAGCATGGCATGAATGTGTATAATTTATTATCCAATGGAAAATTTCTTCTTTAATAAACTAACATAATTTTTGACACTGTGTTTCTATAACAATTTATTATATTTGCAACCCACATCATCTAATTTTGATGTTTTAACAACCAAGTGCTTATTAAAACTTGGCTTTCAATCCCATTTCCAGTCCAGATTCCATCATGAATGAGCTGCATTCATTGCAGCTCAAACCTCCGTTCAATCTACCACATAAAAGCTTCAATGGCAGGGCCGTAACTATCGCCGGTGCAATCGGAGCAATGCACTGGGGGCCCAGGACGAGAGGGTCCCGCATTGGTACATTTTATTGTAAAATATTTTTGTTAAAAGCTCAAGTAAACTTATTATTATTAAATGTCACACTTCATCAATAATTTTAATTTATATTTAACCATCTAATTTATTTAAAGTATTTCTTAATATATTTAAAGTTTTGATTGTGATGTATTCATTTTAATTGTGACGTAGTCATGACGTATCGGTACGCTACCCCCACTTAAATCTGTTTAGTAAAATAAGTTTAAGCTACAATGATTATAGCATCGTATTTATCCGCTTTATTTTACCTTGTAATTGTTAATAAGTTTTGCCTTATGACGTAAGTCCTACGTAACGTCACGCAACGGTTTTGAGATAATTCTATAATTTTCTACCATAGTCCTGTAACTTACAGTAATAGTATCACATGTTACATAACTTGTTTACCAGCTTTTTAACTTGGTACTTTGTGACGCAACAATAACTGTCTGGCTGGCTTGTATCGTCGTAAAATAATTAATTAAAAAAATACAGTATATATAGTATCTTCTCGAAGTTGCTAATTTTTTCTAATAAATTTTGCCCGCTTCATATAAATAGGTAAATTTGTAATTTGTGCTGTGAAAGTCAGGGTTTTGTTGTGTTACTGTTTTGCCTGTGTGACAGGAGTTAAGGCGCGTTTACAGCCGTTTACAGTGCTTTTTCCTTTCAGCGCGATTTTGGTTTGTATTATTGACGCTCAAATCCACTCATGTTTTCGAGAAAAAATGAGTGGATTTGAGCGTCAATAAAACAAACCAAGATCGCGCTGAAAGAAAAAAGTACTGTAAACGGCTGTAAACGCGCCTTTAGAGTTTTAAGGGTTAGTGTGTCTATCTAACGCCTTAGTTTGTGAAAATAATAATTATTCTATTTGAATAACCTACATAGATTTAATTTAGCCATCTGGGTGCTAGACGTAATTCTATTAGTCAGTGATCAGATTTGCGATTTCTGTTAATACACTTCTTTCGTTGAAAGATGTTGTGATTTGAGTGATTGAAAAGTCAGGTTTGAGCTTTCTATTTGAATCCTTTTTGCTAGACATACCGTAGTCCTTATGCTCGCAGCAGTACTATTTCGTGAGCTGGAAAAACAATAACAAAGAGAGTGGTTACATTAAACTTTATTAACCGTTGTCTAAATTTCATTAAACTTTTTAGGTTTTGAGTTACAACATAATAAAACCCTAGTTGACTGCAATTTAATATGAAAAGAAATTATGAAAGCGGAGCACAAAAGAGACAAACTAAGAGGAGAAAAATAGTTAATGCAGCTGGAAACTCTCAGTCACTGAGTTTGTGGCTAACTCGACCAGAAACATCCAAAGCGGATGAGCAAGACGTCAGTGAGACAGAATCTACTAACCAACTTGTTGAGGTTAACAGCTTCAACAATAGTACCAATGAAGAAACTTCCGATACTACTAAAGATAGATCAGATGCAAGCAAGAATGACGACTTTCCCACCATTATTGTAAACTCAGAGATCAAGAAAGCAATTATTGCAGCAGGTCTCAAACAACCTAAAGGACCTTTCCCTAAAGATCCGCTCCAAAGTGGTCGTTTATTTTAAACTAATTATTATCATTATGTAACACAATCAGGTCTACAACTACGAAAATATTGGTTATGTTATTCATCAAGCATGAATTGTGTTTACTGCCATCCCTGCTGGTTATTTTCTCATGAAAATGTCTTTACAGGAATTTCTTACGCACTTCAAAACCCTTGGGGTATAACAGGTTTAAATGACTGCCAAATACGACACTGTTTTGGACAAACTTTGCAGCTACTCAAAGATTCTCCAAAATATTTCAGTCATTTGATACAAATGAACTAATATCACTACTAGCTGAAGAAGTTCTCTGTGATATAAAAAGCGAACTACAAAGCGCTCTTTTTTTTGCCATTATTCTTGATACCATTCAAGATGTCAGCAAAAAAGACCAGTTAAGTCAAGTATTTCGTTACGTCAAAATCGATTACTACAATGATGGAACGCCATCAGAACTGAAAGTTGTTAAAGCGCTTACCTCATCTATCGAAGTTGAGGATTCATATGTTATTGGATTACACAAACTGATAACAAATTACATTCAGCAGAAGAAGCTTGACATAAAAAACTGCCGTGGACAAGGATATGATGGCGATGCAGTGATGAGCGGGAAGTGCTCATGCTTGCATAAGAAGATCCAAGATGTGGCTCCACATGCTTACTACGTGCATTGTGCTTTGCACAATTTAAACTTTGTGTTAATAGATGTCATGGAAGCCGTGACTGAGACCTGTCAATTATATAATTTTTTCGGACATAGTATTGTGCGGTGGCAAAAGCTTCAAAATGTCCATGATTGTTATTGCTCAAATTCTACATTAAAAGCATTAAATCCAACTCGGTGGTCTGGTCGATATGATGCTGTCTATGCTTTGAAGGAAAGCTTTTGTGACGTTATGAAATGTTTGACTCACATAATACTTACCAACACGAAGCCAAAGGAAAGAGATAAAGCTATGGCAATGAAGAAACAGATAGAAAACTTTGACTTTGTATGCATGCTGGTTGTGCAATACAAGATTTTGCAAATCGTCGACATTCCTTCGAAAGTTATGCAGTGTAAAACAATTGACTTAATTTCTTCCCATAAACTTCTGCAAACTGCTGCTGAAGACATTGCTCAACTCAGAAGGAGTTTTGACGCTGTAATAAACAAAGCTTCCACTATTGCTTCTACATGGGGTTTAGCAAGACAATTTTTAAACAAAAGAGCAAAGAAAACAAAAGCCTACTTGGATGAAATATCCGAATGAATAACGTTAAGCGATTCTAAGAAGCAATTTTGCGTAACTGCGTTCCATCCGATGGTAGACATACTTTCTTGCCAACTAATTAATCGCTTTAAAGGAATGAAATCAGTGGTGACTTTATATCAAGTTTTGAAACCAAGTTTTCTATCAAATGCTTTTCATCTGGATCTTGAGGTTGAAGCAAGAAAATTTTCAAAAAAATTTTTTGATAACGTATCTCCGTTGTTTCTTAGCCAAATGCTCTCCATCAAAAAGTCCTTTAGAAAAAAAATTGCCCATTTAAAATCTGCTAAAGAAATGGCTTCTTTTTTGATTGCTGAAAATGCATTACTTGCCACAACTTATCCTGACGTTTGTACGCATACATGATGTATATGACAGTACCTGTAACAGTTGCTCCGGCAGAGAGGTCTTTTTCTAACTCAAATTGATCAAAAACTTTTTTCGAAGCTCCATGCCCCAAGAGAGGCTTAGGGGTTTGGCTCTGCTATTGATAAAAAAAAATTATTTTTATAGGCCTTTTTCTTCAATCAGGGGTAGCCACAGCGTATCATTTTTCTCCAAACCGTCCTGTTTTCAACGTCCGCTTCCTTCGCACCAACTTCCCCAATATCTTCTTTTACAATATCTAAAAATCTTCTCTTTGGTCTCCCTCTTTTCCTCTTTCCCGGTGACTCCATTTCCATCATCTTTCTTTGTACGTACTCTTGGTCTCTCCTCATGACATGTCGATACCACCTCAGCCTGCTCTCCTTCATCTTCATTCCTAATTGTTCTACCTTAACTGTACCCCTGATGTACTAATTTCTAATCCTGTCTTTTCTCGTCAATCCCATAGCAAACCTCAACATTTTCATCTCTGCAACTTCCATATCTTCTACTTGTTTCTTTGAGACCGCCACCGTCTCAAGTCCATACACCATTGGTGGTCTCACCACTGAACAGTACACTTTTCCTTTTACTCTAGCTCAGGGATGGCTAACCACTGACCCGCGGGTCACGTTGTGACCCACTAGTTGAAATTCAATGACCCACTTGATGTTCTGAAATTTCTGGCATTTTTATTCTGCAATATTAATTTAGTGCGGATTAGACCAGGGACGTCCAACCCGTGGCCCGCGCAGTATTTTTTGAAGCCCTCTGTCCTGTTAATTTTGGAAGAAGTCAAAGACAGATTTGATGTGAAGACCCCTTTTTTCTCGTTTTTTATCAAATTTTCGAGGTCACTGTGATTTATTTATTTTTACTTATTTTTTTTATTTTATCTCCATATTTATCCTCCTGGCTTGCAGGAAAGCAACGGAGGCGCTAATACATAGGGTAGGCAATTACCCCGACCTGCTTCCGAAGATGCCAAGATATTGCTAACCGCTTGTAATTTAATAGAGATATGACTGTAATTTAGAGCTGCTTGCCAAGACCACCAAGCAGGGGAAAGTATCGTAAAGTGTCTTCCCAAGGACACAACAGAATGGCGCGAGTGGGTTTTGAACCGAGACCATGTTGATCATAAGCTTGGCGCTTTAACCACTCGACCACGCTGCCGACTAAAAGTGTGGAACTAAAAGTTAAAGCGACTAAAAGTTTCGGGACAAAAGGTGGGGAATCTGAGACTAATTTCAGGTGAGTTCCTTTTTTTTTTAGAGATCACTATGATTTTGGTACAAAAAGTGGGAATTACGAGACTGATTTCAGGTGAGAACCTTTTTTTTTTTTTTAGAGATTACTATGATTTTGGTACAAAAAAAGGGAATTTCGAGACTGATTTCAGGTGAGAACCTTTTTTTTTTTAGTGGACACCATTAGTTTTGTGGAAGCCAAGATCAAAGCTCTTTTTTTTTAGAGAGCATTAATATTGAAAATTCTTACTTCGAGCCCCTAAATTTGAATATCCACCGCTGGTGAAGACTTTTTTTTAGTCTTCAACTTTTTTTAGCCAATGACCCACTTAATGCAAGTTTTAGAAAACTGTCATTTTTTGACCCGCCCTATAAAAAAGGTTCGCCAACCCTGCTCTAGCTGGTAACCTCCTGTCGCAGATTACTCCCGATACTTTTTTCCATCCATTTCATCCTCTCCCCTTTACCTCCCTCTCACAACTACCACTTTCTTGCACCGTTCATCATCATCATCATCATCATCATCATTTGAAGAGGTATTCACTTCAGGTCAGACACAAACAGGACTGGGGCCAAGGGTTTATCCTTTTACTACCCCAGGCTACTGTACTGCCTGGATCAGATCCTGGAAGTGATGTTATTAAGCCAGCATCGGGTTTCGTCATCCGAAACCATCAGATTTCGTGCTCCATGTTGTGGCCGATGCATAGAGCACGCTGTTAGTACATGGTCTGCGGTTTGCTCAGAAGCGCCACGCTCGCAATTCGGTGAAGGACCGAGACCCCATTTGTGCATGAACGAATCGAATCGCCCAACACCAGTCCGCAGGCGGTTGAGGTTAACCCAAGCTGCTCAGGGTAAGCCCATCCCAACAGGCCTGGCACCAATCCCCGGCACAAAAGCACGGAGCCTGGAAGCAATTTCACAGTATTCCGTTTTCCATTTGTGATTTGTCCACTCAGAAACGTGGATGCCAAGTCTGGCAAGGTTGTTCAACAGACTCCGCGCAGCTGGCACAAACGGCCTTAGGCGAGTATCTGAGGACCCGTTTAAGAGACCATGCAAGATATGATCAGGGTCCAGAGATCCATGGTAAGCCAAGGACAGTGTCGCTCCCAGTCGGCAAAGCTCAGTTGGCTGGATGCCTGAGAGTATAGGTAGATGGTTCGTTGGAGTGGGATGCAGGCATCCAGTGACTATGCGCAAGGCGTCGTTCAAGACACCGTCGATGAGGCGAGTATGAGCACTGCGACATCAGACTGGCGCACAGTACTCAGCTGTTGAGTAGACTAGTGATAAAGTAGCTATGCGTAGTGTTTTTGCACTAGCACCCTATCCCGAGCCCACGAATCGCCTCAGCCGTGTGACGCGCGAGGTTAGTTTTTGCGCAATGCCACTAAATGGTGACGAAACGTGAACGATCTGTCCAGTTTTACTCCAAGATAAGTAGGAGTTAGACAGAACGGCAAAAATCTATCATTGTTGTAGACCTTTAGCTCACGTATGGCCTCTCGGTTATTTAAGTGAAAGGCTGCCGTCACCGTCTTAGTGTGATTGAGCTTCAATCTCCAAGTCTGGAGATATGCTGAAAATGTAGACATGTCTTGGCTTAAAGTCCCCTCCAAGTTTTTTCCAGTTTCCAGAAGAGTGCAACAATGCCAAATTATCAGCATAAGCAAACTTTCTGAATATCATGGAAGGAAGATCGTACGTCTAGATGTTAAGTAGGAGAGGAGCCAAGACCAATCCCTGAGGAAAGCCGCTTTTAAGACGGCGTAGCCTGCTTTGCTTGCTGTCACCGGTAGTAAGGATGAAACTTTTATTTCGGACAAGCTCCATAATTATTCTGACCATGTGCTTATCCGGAAAAAGTCTCAGCAGCTTGCAGGTAAGACCACGGTGCCAGACAGTGTCATAAGCAGCTGTCAGATCGATAAATACGGCACCGGCCTTCTTTTTAGCCTCAAAAGAATCCTCGATGTTCTGGTTTAGCAGAACAACTTGATTTAGGGTTGACTTCCCGCGTCGAAACCCAGTCTGCTCTTTAGGAAGCAGTGGATCGATTAATGGCTCAATGCGAGCGTAGATAAGCCTCTCGAGGATCTTGTAGGAGACACAGATCAGATATATTGGTCGATAACTCTTTGGGTCCCCCACAGGCTTCGTTGGTTTTGGGATCGCGACTACAAGAGCTCTTCTCCAGATCTTGGGAATTTTGAGTCGGCGCAAACAGGAAGATAAAGAGTCAGGTAATCAGGACTTCAAAGCAGCTCCAGCATGGATTATAAGCTCTGGACAGATGGAATCAGGTCCCGGAGCTTTACCTAGTTTTAAATGTTGGAGGGCATCAGTAAATTCTCTCTGTGAAAAAGTGCCAGAGATATTTACTAGATTTGGTGTTGTGGCCCTCCAAAGGTCAGACACTTGTTGAAAGACAAGTCGGTAAGAATTGCGATCAGCAGTCTCGTATTTCCCATTTCTAACCAGCTGAGATGCAATAGCATCAGCTGAAACGGGACAGTGACGAGGAGAGCGTCGTGACCTATCAGTAAGGTTGTTCAAAATACTCCATACTTTTCGACTAGAGTGTGAGAAGTCAATGCTCCAAACTGCCTCGGACCATCGATCCCTCCGTTTCCTGCCAAGCTTGGCAAGCAGAGCTGTAGCAGCCAAACATGAGTCGTTTTCCTGAGGAGACTGCAGGAAAGTTCTGTAGAGGGATTTACACTTCGCATCCCAACACGGAACATAGTTATTTCGATACCCGTGTGGGATAGTCTTTTTGGCTGCTTTCTTAATGGTGTTACAGAAGTCCTGATAAGCCAGATCCACATCAAGTGAATCAGGTGGCAACAAAGTCTTTGCGAAGTTATTCGTCAAAGCAATGTAGTGACCCTATTTGGCCTTGCAGAAGTTCCATTGCTTAAGAGGCATGCTTGGCACTGCGAGCGAAACCTTGGTGGTGTAATAAGCGAAGGTCGATATTGTGACCTGGGGAACTTTTTAAGGACACGTCTATCCGGTAAGCGACTGTTTGGAGCTACGCTAGCGGGTCCTATGTTGTTTAATGCCAGTGTTATTGCCAGGATACTGTTCCGTTTTGGTAGGTTTGGTTTCGGTCTGTCATTTTTACCACGAATGAACAGACTTACTCACGGTCCAGGCTGCGAGAAAGCACCTACCATCTTGCACCGTTGATTTCAAAGTCTTAAATGTCTTTACTCTTGGCACTTTTGCGTCCTCCTTCTTTACTGTTTTGTTGTCATTTCCTCCATTTATGCGCAAATATTCGGTCTTTGACCTATTTACTTTCATCCTTCTTCTTTCCAATGCATATCTCCAGGATTCTAGTTTCCGCTCTGCTTCTTCCTTGGTCTCTTCGCAAATCACAATATCATCAGCAAACAGCATCGTCCATGGTGATTCTCTCCTTACTTTTGTCTGTTAGTCTGTCCATTATCACTGCGAACTAGAACGGACTTAATGCTGATCTTTTGTGTATTCCAACCTTAACCTTGAAACTTTCTGTAGTTCCTACTGCACACCTCACCACTGTTTTGTTTCCTCATACATATATTGTATAAGTCGCACATACTTTTCCGCCATTCCTGATTTTCTCATACAATACCACAGCTCTTCACGCGGAACCCTGTCATAGGCTTTCTCTATAAATGCAGAATGTAGTTCTCTTTGACCTTCCCTGTACTTTTCCATCAACATTCTTAAAGAAAACTGGGCATCGGTAGTTTCTTTTCCTGGCATAATCCATATTGCTATTTACTGATCTCTACTCTATCCCTCAGCCTGGCTTCAATAATTCGTTTTTCCATACTTTCATTGTGTGGCTCATTAGCTTTATTCCTCTGTAGTTTCCACAGCACTGTGTGTCCTCTTTGTTTTTATAGATTGGAATAAACACACTCCTTCTCCATTCTTCTGGCATCCGTTCACCCACTAATAGTCTGTTGAACAGTCTGGTCAAAAGCTTTATCCCCACCTTTCCCATGCACTTCCAAACTTCTACTGACAACTCATCTGGCCCAACCACTTTACTTTTTTTTCATCCTTCTCAGTTTATTCTTCGTTTCTTCTCTACTGACACAATATATCTCTTCGTTAACCATGACTGCTTCCTCTGTCCTAAGTTTTCGGTCATTTTTCTCGTTCATTAGTTTCTCAAAGTACTCCTTCCATCTTTTTAACACAGCCTCCTAACTTACCATCACATTACCGTTTTCATCCTTCAAAACTCTCACGTCCTATACATCTTTCCCTGCTCTATCTCTCTTCCCAGCCAATCTGTACAACTTCTTCTCATCTTCTTTTGTTTCCAATCTAGCATACAAATTGTCATACGCACTTCCCTTCGCCATTGCAACTACCTTCTTTGCCTTACTTTTCTGTTCTTTGAAGATCTTTTTAGTATTCTCATCTCTTATTTTGTCCCATGTTTTCTTCGCCTCTTTGTTTTCTTATATGCTCTCTTAAACTTCCTCATTCCACCACCATGTCTCCCTGTCTTCTCTTCATTTCCCATATGTCACTCCCAGCACAGTTTCAGCTGTTTTTCTAAGCATTTCCGCTGTTTTATCCCACTCATCAGGTAACCCATCCTTGCCTCCCAAAGTCCTGATCACCTCTTGTCTAAACACTTCTTGACAGCTTGTCTCCTTCAGTTTCCATTGTCTTATGTTTGGCTGTACTTTCTCTGTTTTTTCTTTTTCACCATGAGAGCTATCGATAAAAATGAACGAGCTAAAAATTTGGATTTTAGAAAAGTTATCCAGCAGTTCGTTTGTGCAAAAGCAAGACGGAAAAATTTCAAACTTTCAACCACCCGCAAGTAAATTACGATAGCCTACTTAATTAGCCTTAACGTATTGTGTTTTATTAGTTTGTGTTATTTGCGGTAATGTCAGTGTACTGTACATTAATTCTTTTTGGGTTAAACAATTTATCCGCATTGCATTGCACATCTCCATTTTGCTGAAATATCGTTCATAGTGCTCACAAAGCACCTTGCCTCAAAAGGTTACACATAATTGTTTTTGTCATTATAAAACGATTTTGGTTTGCGACGTTTATTTGATTAAACGTTTACTAAACAATTAAAAAAATTGTTGCAGCCTGCCCCCCATGAAATCCTTGCTATATCATTATTTCAAATTGATAACAATGCAATCACAAAAAGCATGCTGAATCGTGCAACGTTGGTGAAATTTTATTCGAATTATAGCCTTTGATTTGCAGGCACAGTAAATTTAGCTTTAGCTCCTTTTATCTGTTCAGCTTAATGCTTTTTTGACTCATTATTTCAATTGAAAAATCTTTCTATAACGCGGAGTCGTCAATGATTCCTGTGTTGAGAAAAGCAGCTCAATTGAATGTTAATTACAGAAAAAACTGGAGGTCCCATAATAGATGTTTGTACCGAGGCCCAACCTGACGAAGTTACGGTCCTGTTCAATGGATTGCATATTTTGCGTCACTTTGCGTGAAATTTTTGAGCTGTATCTAAACAGTTTAAAAAGCAACCAACTCAAATTTTTTAAAAATTTGCTTTAAAATTCCGACCATTCAGAAGAAGACTAAAAAGACTGAAGTGCTGGTCCAATTTGGCAGAATGTCAAAAATTCGGAAAGAGAAAATTAAAGCCCCACAGAATTTTGTTATAGCCTACATTTTTTGGAAAATGGAAATTTTAACTGGATCAAAAACCATAATTAAAAAAAAGAATTTCAGACGCCAGCAAAGTAGCTAATTAAAGTACTTTATCCCCTCAAATTTTTGTTATTGACGTCTTTAAAAAATTTTTTTGAATGAAACATTTCAAATTGATAATTAGAGACCTTATGGGAAGCGCCGAGAAGAAATGCGAACTGCTAAAGAATAACTAAAAAATCCGTAATAGAAGTATTGGCATGTTATCAAGCATAATACATATTAATTTCTATTTCAATGGCATTGAGCTATTTTTTTCTTATCACATTTTATGACTAGATATACTTTTCATCTTTTTTCCAAATTAGTTTTATTATTGATTGTGCTTGACCAAGTTAATTTTCATCAGTAATTGTTCTAACGGTTGAAAATTAGAGCAATGCGTCTAAATGTTAAACATATAATAAGTTTAATAGAATTATAAAATGAAACTTATTTCTGATCGCCCATAACTTCAAATTCGGTTTAAGCATTAATTTATTCAAATTGAAACATTGAGACGATACAATCATGGATTATGATGTTTAATGCATATTGATTCTCCATGCGATGATAACAGCGCAAAAAAATAAAAATTTTTATGAAAATATTTTGAGTTTTTTGGATAAAACTTAAATAAAACCAGTGATGGGATTCAGGGGGTTCGCACGGGTTCGCGCGAACCCGTTCTTGGAATTTCGGCACGTTTAGCGAACCCGTTCTTAAAATTTCAGCATGTTTAGCGAACCCGGTTTTAACTTTACGTGATCTATGTATTTCAATATCTCTGTGTTTAATGTAACAGTTTCAATCTTCTGCAGATGTTTGTTCAAAGTGTAAAGAACGATTCTGAGTGAAGACCTTTTTTTTTATTTAGAGAACACCCTAATTTTGGGAGAAAAATAGGGAAATTAGAGATAAAATGGAAGTGAAGACCTTTTTTTTTTTTTTTAGAGGAGACTCTAATTTTGCGAGAAAAATAGAGAAATTAGAGATGAAATCGAAGTGAAGACCTTTTTTTTTTTTAGAGAACACCCTAATTTTGGACCTGTTCTTTAAACTTTGAATTCCAACACTGAAACTGTTGTTAGCGAGTTCGATACAAAAGAGAACCTGTTCTTAAAATTTTGAATCCCATCACTGAATAAAACCCACCAATACTTGAAAGAGCAGACTAAAACTGTGCAACTTCATTGTCATGAAACCGTGCTTGTATAAAGCTAAAAGACAATTGCAATCTGTTGCAATATCAAATAATTTTGTTGGCAGAATTCGGACCTGGTGAACTCGCTTGAAGTCCTCGACATAGCTGTATGAAAAAGAGGAAACTGTAAATTTAGCGTCCCCCCATTTTACGACCGGATGCTTGAATCTGGGATTTTGAAGAAATTTGACGACTGTAAAAGAAGCTGCCAGAAACACCATGGACTGACTCTTCGCAAAATTTTATTTGACTTTTGACGGTTAAACAGCGACAACCTGTTTATTTAAGCTGGGGTTATATTGCGTTGTTTGGTTTGCGGGTTAGGGTTAGAACGCTGTCTCGAGAGAGATATCTAGAGTTTGTGATTTTACTCATTCTAAACAAACGTAGAGAATCCAATTTTGCCTGGGGTTTAATTTCAACTTTGACGAGCAAAAAGAAAGTTAATGTTGGTTTAGAAAGCGATCGCGGAAAATGCAAGCGGGAAGCGAAATTCTTAAAAACTTAAGGAAAGAAGTACTTGCTTTTCCACGACCGCTTTCAGTTTGAACCAAACTTTAGAGAAGTGTCCATGATATGCAGCTATATGCTTTTGAAATGGTCCTTTTGACCCGTGGCAGGATTTCTTTTGGTGGGTTTCTTTGCCTGCCTGACCCTTTTTGGTCCAGACCCTTTTGGTCTTTGAGTTTGTTGTTTCTCCCACCCATGATTATACAACATTCTCTGAATATGGCTTGGATGTGTGTATTAATTATCTTCTTTTCGCTTTCCTTTTCTTATTAACATCACATCGCTTTATTCAAAGGTACGGCGACCATGCACAACGACTAAACGAAGTAATAACTTACTTCGTTTAGTCGCTGCTTCCTTATTCACAATCTTTATTTCTACATGCACTATGATTAATTTCAAGTTGATTGTGAGTAAAAATGAAAATAAATAAAAAAAAAAAAAGATATTTCTTGACTTTTTAAATTTTATTTGATTCTTGTATTTTACACTTTTTGAAAAAAAATTATTTAAAGAGCATTTTTTCTTAAAAATTTTTAAGTGATTGAATGAGTTAAATGTGCTGGATAAAACCTGAAGAAACAATTAAAACTTTATAAAAATGTCTGTTTTATATTCTGTAATTAAATTGGTGTAAGTTGTTTCTTTCTGTGCTTTTATAACATTTAGAATTTTTTAATTTGGCTTAGTCTATTGGGTTCTCATTAGTATTTCTCGTGAACTTTAATCTTTGATGTAAAATATTACAAACTTTAATTTAATTAATCGAGGGATTGTATGTTGCTAGATTGTACAGAGTGAATTCCCCTTGCAAAATTGCTGTGACTTTTCAATGTTAATAAGAAAATTGAGAAAATTTAATAAGCAGATTAAATTATGATGATTGACCACGGTCGTAAACGGCAGAAGAAAAGTTATTGAAAGTTGGATTTTTATAAAAAAATATTCGTTTTATTAGAAATCTTTTTTTAAAAATGACAAGGAAGTAGAAACGATGCCGTCCACTTATCTATTTTTGAATTCTAACGAATACATTAAATGAGGTTGGGAAAATAAAATTGCTGAAGGAATCTGGCAAAAATTTTCTCCAAAACAACGATTATTTCATTGAGTGGCTGAGTAATTTTAATTTGTTTCTAGGCAGCTGTTGCGAATTTGCTTACCGCAGTCGAACCTTTGAATTGTCAAAAACATAATTTTTGTTGCTTTAAAATTATTTAAAATAAAGAACACCGCGCTGTACACGCGGTTTATTTTTTATTTCATATTTCTGTCCGCTTGTTTTTTAATAGATATATGACTTTAATTTAGAACTATTTTCCAAGACCACCAAGCAGGGGAAAGTGTCTTTTCCAAAAACAAAACAGAATGGCGCAAGTGGGTTTTGAATCGAGACCATGTTAATCGCAAGCACGGAGCTTTATCCACTCGACCACGCTGCCGAAGTGTTTATCAATCCACTGTTTATCATTCTGTTTATCATCTACCACTGTTTATCATTCGCACACTGATTTTTATAAAGATAAAATAAATAAATTTTTAAATATATTTATCGAAAATTTCAAATTGATTTAATTTTTGGTTAATTAAGAGATACTAATTAAGTGAAAATAAAATACGGTAAAATTGTCAAAAACAAACAAAATCAAAACAAAGTCTAATATCATGTCTAACTTTATATTCTGCATGGATGTGATAAACTTAAATGACCTCAAGCTTTGCTGATGGATATGCAAAGACAATGATAGATTGTTGGAAGCTTTTAAAAACTTTTTCAGATATTTTGAAAGTTTAACATTATTGTGGTTTGCAATTGTTGGTTAAGATTTGCAAACAGAGAAAATCATCAGAAATTGCTTCCCAAGAATTTAAGTGCAGCAAAGTTTAAAAGAAATCATTTTCAAGATGTGAAAATATTATAGATTTTTACAATATAACTGGTATCCTGACGACGGTTGGGGGAACAGACGAGGTGACATTTGAGACATTGCTAATGCAATTGTCATAAATTTATGAATATAACTCCGATTTTTTCTGCCAAGATTAAGAATATTAAACTAAGTATTGCATATTAATGCTGATAAATCATTGATAAACGGTTGATTTTAAATAGATATTGAATTAAAATAGGGGTTGCAAATAAAATAGACAAAAATTTTAGCAAAACTCGATTACAATGTCGTCTTGTGTAGCAGAGTCGTCCACAATAATCCCTTCGTCTTGATACTGATCTGGAATGTATCTCCATCTCGGCAGCGGATGGTAGGTGTTCGATTCGCTTTTTTCGCGTAAAATAGGCGACGCCACCAGTTTCTCACCTGCATTCAGGAGTTCGTACATTTTTCCCATGCACGACGTCATCACTTCCGGTTTGTTATTGAACGTGGAATCTGTAAATAAACAAAAATAAAATTGCTGTTTATGTTTACGAATATAGCTTATGGAACATTTTTTTGAGAAAAATGATACAGGATACTACTTAGGTATGACTTAATTGTTTTTTACCTTTATTGATGTTTAAAAATAGTTTTGCGTTTTCCAATTTGTTATTGCTATTCTTCTCGAGGATCTTGTAGGGGACACAGAGCAGAGATATCGGTCGATAACTCTTTAAATCCCCCACGGGCTTTCCTGGTTTTGGGATCGCGACCACAAGCGCTCTTCTCCAGATCTTGGGAATTTTGAGTCGGCGCAAACAGGAAGAAAGGAAGTCACGTAACCAGGACTTCAAAGCAGCTCCAGTATGGAGTATAAGCTCGGGGCAGATGGAATTAGGACCCGGAGCTTTACCTGGTTTTAAGTGCTGAAGGGCAGCAGCAAATTCTCTCTGTGAAAAATTGTCAGAGATATTTACTGCGTCTGGTGTTGTGGCCCTCCAAAGGTCAGACACTTCTTGAAAGACAAGGTGAGATGACTTGCGATCAACAGCCTCGTATTTCCCATTTCTAACCAGCTGAGATGCAATAGCATCGGCTGAAACGGGACAGTGACGAGGAGAGTGTCGTGACCTACCAGTAAGGTTGTTCAAAACACTCCACGCTTTTCGACTAGAGTGTGAGAAGTCAATGCTCCGAACTGCTTCAGACCATCGATCCCTCCGCTTTCTGTCAAGCTTAGCAAGCAGAGCTGTAGCAGCTAAACTTGAGTCGTCTCCCTGAGGAGACTGCAGAAAGGTTTTATAGAGGTATTCACACTCTGCATCCCAACACGGAACATAGTTATTTCGATACCCGCGTGGGATAGTCTTTTTGGCTGCTTTCTTAATGGTGTTACAGAAGTCCTGGTAAGCCGCATCCACATCAAGTGAATCAGGCGGCAACAAAGTCTTTGCAAATTTATTCGTCAAAGCAATGTAGTGACTCCAATTGGCCTTGCGGAAGTTCCATCGCTTAGCAGGCATGCTTGGCACTGCCATAGCAAACCTTGGTGGTGTAATAAGCGAGGGTCGATGTTGTGACCTGGGAAACTTCTCAAGGACACGTCTATCCGGTAAGCGACTGTTTGGACCTACTCTAGCGAAAGCTAGGTCTGGATTCGTGCCAGTGTTCCAGCGGCCGGAATAAAAACTGGCAGCGTCCTTGGTATTATATAGCAGGGCAAGACAATTAATACTTGCCCATCCAGCCAAGCACTCACCGTCCGGACTGTTGTCATCGCAACCCCAGTCAGCATGACGACAGTTAAAATCGCCAGCGTACAGACAGGGGTGAGGAAACACTGGGAGATCCAGGGTTCGCAATCGCGTTGGCCATTAATCGATCCACTGCTCCCTAAAGAGCAGGCTGGGTTCCGACGCGGGAAGTCAACCGTAGATCAAGTTGTTCTGATAACCCACAACATCGAGGATTCTTTTGAGGATAAAAAAAAGGCCGGTGCCGTATTTATCGATCTGACAGCTGCCTATGACACTGTCTGGCACCGTGGCCTTACCTGCAAGCTGCTGAGACTACTTCCGGATAAGCACATGGTCAAAATGATTATGGAGCTTGTCCGAAATCGAAGTTTCATCCTTACCACCGGTGACAGCAAGCAAAGCAGGCTACGCCGTCTTAAAAACGGCGTTCCTCAGGGATCGGTCTTGGCTCCCCTCCTATTTAACATCTATACGTACGATCTTCCTTCCATGATTTCCAGAAAGTTTGCTTATGCTGATGATTTAGCATTGTTGCATTCTTCTGGAAACTGGAAGGACTTGGAGGGGACATTAAGCCAAGACATGTCTACACTTTCAGCGTATCTCCAGACTTGGAGATTGAAGCTCAGTCACACTAAGACGGTGACGGCAGCCTTTCACTTAAATAACCGAGAGGCCATACGTGAGCTAAAGGTCTATAACAATAGTAGACTTTTACCGTTCTGTCCAACCCCTACATACCTTGGGTTAAAACTGGACAGATCGCTCACGTTTCGTCACCATTTAGCGGCATTGCGCAAAAAACTAACCTCGCGCGTCACACTGCTGAGGCGACTCGTGGGCTCGGGATGGGGTGCTAGTGCAAAAACACTACGCATAGCCACCTTGTCTCTAGTCTACTCAACAGCTGAGTACTGTGCGCCAGTTTGGTGTCGCAGTGCTCACACTCGCCTCATTGACAGTGTCTTGAATGACGCCTTGCGCATAGTTACTGGATGCCTGCGTCTCACTCCAACGGACCACCTACCTGTACTTTCAGGCATCCAGCCAGCTGAGCTTCGCCGACTGGGAGCGACACTCTCCTTGGCTTACCGTGGATCTCTGGACCCCGATCATATCTTGTATGGTCTCTTAAGTGGGTCCTCAGATACTGGCCAAGTGAGACTAAGATCCAGACGCCCGTTTGTGCCAGGTGCGCGGAATCTCTTGGACAATCTTGCCAGACTTGGCATCTGCGCCTCTGAATGGACGAATCACAAATGGAGCGCGGAGTACTGTGAAAGTGCTTCCAGGCTCCGTGCGTTTGTGCCCGGGACCAGTGCCAGGCCTGTTGGGATGGGCTTACCCCGAGCAGCTTGGGTTAAGCTCAACCGCCTGCGGACTGGTGTTGGGCGATTCCATTTGTCCATGCACAAATGGGGTCTCGCTCCTTCACCGAATTGCGAGTGTGGCGCCTCAGAGCAAACCGCAGACCATGTACTAACAATGTGCCTTATACATCGGGCACCACATGGAGCACGAGGTCTGACGGTTTTGAATGACGAAACTCGATGCTGGCTTAATAACATCACTGCTAGCATCTGATTCAGGCAGTGCAGCAGTCTGGGGTAGTAAAAGGATAAACCCTCGGCCCCAATTCTGTTTGTGTCTGGCCTGGAGTGGATGCCCTTCAAACGACGACGACGACGATTGCTATTCTTGCATTAAACAAACAAACATTTTTTTGTATTTAAGTTTGAAACATTAGTCAGATTTTTATTATTTTAAAAAAAATAAAATTTGTTCAAAAAAATTCCCAAAGACATTTGGAACCAATAGCTACTTCAGAAACACATGAGACCAAAATTACTCTAGGGGGAAACCTTTCTCGTCTTTTCTAAATTTTTTTCCAAATTTATAAATTTTCGTTATTGGCGCCAAGCAAGTGCTTTCAAACAACAAATTGGTTGTGGTCATGGGACTGTGTCATCAATTAAGTGGCGTCGTATAAATTTTGCTAACCATAATAGGGGTTGCTAAACTTTGGTCGAAGATGCAAAACTGAAGAAGACCTCCGCGTCGAGACCATATTAGTTTCATGTCAGGGGAATAGAGCGGGCAATAAACACATTGTTAATATTGTTAAAATCAAAACATTACTGAAAAAATTAATAGCTTTAAAAATTTTTTTTAACTTGCGAGGCTTCTTGACAGGCAATTGGGACTTAAAACAACAAATTCTTTTGCTTCATTGCATCGCATACATTTTTAAAACGTAAAAGCTGTATAATTAACGGTAAGACTCATAATTAATTTGTAAAGAGTAAATACTAACCTGTGCCTTTTTAATCTTTTGCACAATGACACTAAAAATAAATAGTTGTCTTTTCCCCCTTTTTTGTTGTGAATGGTTAGAATTTATTGTGTTTTTATAAACTTATTTTATTTTCGTGTGGTATTTATTGATTATTAATACACATTTGTAAGCGCGCTGCCTTATTAAAAAAAATAATGAAATAAAATTTGCCCCTACCGATGTATAATTTTCGCGCGTGTGAGATAAGATAGAACAAAGAAATGATAAAATATAAATAAAGGTGGTAATTAAAAAATTAATTTAAAATTTAAAAACTCTGGTCTTTTGCCTGGAGTTCTCTTAAAATCAGGAGTATTTGTTTTAATCAAAGTTTTATACTGTTTTAATTTTTGTGATTTTTTTCTTTTAGTTAATTGCATCAAATTGGATCTTAATTCACACCGTGAAGTAAGATCCCAAATTGATCTTACATTATTTAAAAGAGTCTGAACTTTGTTTAGAACATTCCGGAAGTGGCCGAAAATAAACAAAAATAAAAAAAATGTTTACTGAAAAGTTTGAATAGAAATAAAAAATGTGTTTTTTCAATTACAAAAATGTTTTTTATATTCAATCCAGTTATTTTTTCGTTTCTCGATAAAAAGATCATCAAATGATGGTCAAGCCTCAAGATGTAAATCACTTCGTTTTTTCGACACTTTTTTGCGCAAGCTACAAACACAACCATTTTAACTAATTTTGAAGAATCTGACAAAATAATTAAACTTTTTTTCAAAAAAAAAAACTTCTATATATCATTGAAAATCAGCTTTTTTACTTACTTAGACATTTCAGCAAATTTGTGTAAACTTTGTCAAAATGATTCGAGTTGTCGATAGTCTCGTTTGAAATTTTTGTTGCATCTAACTCAAATTTTGAATTAAGCGGAAGTTCTTTGAGGGGCCACACTCCGTTTTCTTCGTCGACGGTCACTGACTCCCCAGCAAAACAAAAGCGGACACAACCCGCGGATTCGGAATAGGTTATCGATCCGTTGTGTAAAATACAACTGCAACAACGTCTGTCCTGCTCCAGGCACGCTACATCCGTCCAGGAAGGGGGAATGTTCGGGATGAGAGCGATCCTACGTCCGTGCGCAAGCTCTTGAAACTTTACAAAGTGACTAGTAGATTTTATTGTCATAAGTTCACCCCCCAGTGTCCCTTGAAGGTTTGAAATAAATGGGCTGCATGGAGTCCCCCCTTCCCCCTCGTATGAAATGCTGAGCAGTGCTTCCAACGCTGTTCTCAAATTAGTTACAGGAAAAATTACTCCCGATGTGATTCCTTTAGTAGAATACCACAATTCTGAACGCAGCTGTTTATCAGGGTTTCCAGTAAAAATTGTTGAATGTGGAGACTTGATCTTAAGACAAACTTCAGCTCGAATGAGATGCATCATGACGTGAGCGTACAGGCCACCAATGGTGTTGATGTCGGACTTTTGAAGAGATTCAAGATTCTTTGAAGCAAACTCAAATAAGCGGGATAAAAATTCAGGATCGGATTTGTTAAACTTTTCCGTCTGGAATGATTGAAAACAATCAATAATGCCTATAGTTCGACTACATAATTTCGAAACGTACCTCATGGTGGCCGTTGTGAAGAAGCGATTCTTCCTTACAAGAAATGTTTATAGAGTTCCCGTCAACTGATTGATCGAAAATCCCTGAGTTGAAAACCGTACATCTCATTGCGTTTGAACGTTTTTTTATTGAGTTTTTCTTATTACAATAAACACCTTTTGTGCTGATTAAAACAAGTGAACAAAATTATCGTTTTTAAAAATTTTGTTGCAATTTACTTCAATTGAAAAACAAAATATGGAATAAATTACAGAAATCAAATTCAAGGAAAGAAAAATATAACTTGATATTAGTTATTTGCTGTTTCCGTAAAATGAAAAGTGAAATGTGATTCAACGAATAAACAGCTTGTTTGAAGCTAAGTGTTAATGCGTGCGCGAGACGCTCTCTTTGTTTTGTCGGTCGTATAAATTGCGATTTTAATCAATGATAAACAACAAATTTACAATTGGATATGAAAAAACACTGATATGGTTGGTAATCGAACTTATTACCTATTGAACTAATTATGATAAGCGTGTACCTTTTGTCGCGCCTTGATTGCTGCATGCTGCAGCGGCTTTCCGTTTTCTTTCTTTATGCAGTTGCAGTTATGTTGTGGTGGTTCATGTTTGTCAGGTTATCGGTTATCTAAGAGTCTTATTTATTTTATCTCTATATTTACCCTCCTGACTCACAGGAGAGCGACGGAGGCGTTAATACATAGGATAGGCAATTACCCCGACCTGCTTCCGGAGATGCCAAGATATTGCTGTCCGCTTGTAATTTAATAGAGATATAACTTTAATTTAGAACTGCTTGTCAAGACCACCAAGCAGGGGAAAAGTGCCGTAGAGTGTTTTTCCCAAGGACACAAAGGAATGGAACGAGTAGGTTTCGAACCGAGACCATGTTGGTCATGAGCACGGCACCCTAACCACTCTACCGCGCTGCCGACAATCTATTGTGTTTAGTCTTATGTTATTAATTCTATTGTGTTTAGATGTGCCTCGTTTTTAGTTTATTTAACCTTAACTTAGGCAATGTTGCCTGTGATAGTTTCGTAACAAACACAAAATAGCAATTTATGAATTTTCTTTGCTCTTCACTTGCTTGATTATTTTGTCCAAAATAATCGAGCTTACGACCAAGGAAAGATACAATGCTTATTCCAACGATGTGTCATATTAGTTATGCTAGAAAGTTGAAACGTAAAAAAACTTTATTTTCATTTCAAGTTTTTTGCATAAGTATCAATATTCGCCGTTGGGTCATACATAAATGGTGAACCGAAGGGTAAATATTCTCAAGGATAGTTTTGCACGAGTCCAATATTACCCTAGTTTTGCTTCGAGTTAAAAAGATAATGCAATACTACTCACTTTACCGTATTTTCTCAATTGTCAGCCGCCCTCGATTGTAAACCGCATGTAATAAATGCTAACATTTAATGTAAGCGTCTTCAATTGTAAGCCGAATATCAAAACACTAAAATTTAAATTAATTTGCAAGAATATCACAAACACGAGCAGCATGAAATATTTCATGAATTTATTTAAATTGCAGAAACACATCCATCATCGTTACTATCAAAGTCATTAATAATATTATTCAAATTGCCGGCAACTTCCTCATCATCCGCTCATACTATTCATTGCATAGAAAAAAATTAAGTTACATCACCTGTAATGATTTAACATACGTTAAAAGAGTTTATTATAATTTCCGTCGAAACTTATTCCATGTTTCTACGACATACCAAGCTATAAACTTTATTTAGTTGAAAAATGTAAGTCTCCTTCGTTTGTAAGCAGCCCCCGAAAGTAAACCGCAAAAGTGTAGGTTAAAAAAATTTGTAAGCCGCGGCTTACAATCGAGAAAATACGGTATTCACTTAAAAAATTGGCGTTGTAAGTAACAAAGCACTTTATGTTATTGTAAATGTAAATGTAAATGCAAGAAGTAATGTGCTCAGCTGATGGGCGAACACATGTTCTTCTGATTATGAGTCGGTCACTCACATTGTCTTGCAAAAAACAAATCTTTTTTGTATTGAAATAAGCGCGTCACCAGGTTACCTTGTTGAAATGAAAGTTCTTTCCACTGGTGTGCGACAGAGTTTATAATTGATAACACCTCGCAAGGGGCTGGCTTTTCTATTTCACTGAAGATATTCTTCATCAACTCTTTTGAAAATTTTCCTAAGCGAATTTCTAAGCTTGGAAGTACCTAAAAAATACATTTAAATTCTGGAACGTTATGGTTCCATCATTGTGCTTTATACTAAAAAGGAAACGTAGGCTACATACCTGGATAAGATTTTTTGATGGGAATTTTATTGGATAACGCGGCAGCCAAAACAAATCCGTAACATCCGCCTTTCCGCCGATTGAGTTCAAAATGTTAGACACGAGCGACAGGTGAAGCATCTCTTCTGTGGCGACGCTGCGGATATTCTCGATCAAGAATCGATTTGCATTCGCAAGCGAGCCCCTTCAGGGGTGTCCGGTAATTTCGTCGCAGAAATTACATCATCGGTAATTTTATCAAATGGAAGTTACATCACAAGACATTTTGACTGAAGCGTAATTGCATCGTAATCATAACATCAGTAATTTGGTTTTCTTGATTTTTCATAATCAAATGATTTTTGTGTGTTTTAAATGTTTGTTTTTTAACACAATTTTTTTCAATTTTAAGAATTAATCACACGAAAATATTCCAACTTTCAAGTCGTGAGTTGATTTGAAAACTCGAGTCGAGCCCTTGTTCTTTGCAATGATAAACTTCAATCGAGTTCGATCGTCTTTTCATGGTTTTTACAAATACGGGTTAGGGTTAGATATTAAAATGTGATTGCCATACGATAAAATTACCGACAGTGAAATTACCTTGTGATGAGATTACAATAAATCCGCGGTTAGCACGTAGCCCGAAATGTTTAGAGGAATATTTCATTTTATTTTCATCGAGGTTTATTGGAAATGCTTTGGATAAAAACTTTTTAAAACATTATTTGTTTCCAATATTAGTTGGAAAAAAATAAAAAATAAAAAGTTTTTTAGAAATCCTGTAGCTTATATAAATTTAATTTTTATTGAATAAAATGAGTTTAAATGATCAGTTAATATACAAAGATAATCTAATGGCAAAAATCAAGCAGAGATAATCAGAAAAAATAGAACATGCATCCTGTGATGTGAATGAAAATAAAAGATTTTATGAAATTTCGTGATAAGCGACTTTCGTCTTCAAACCTTTTCAAAATTTTCTTTACTTGCAGATTGTTTTCTGATTTTATCGAAAAATAAGCGGTTAAATATGGGGGGATGGTGTAGAATTCGACCCACATTGCCAGATGAAGCAACTCGCGAATGTGCGCTATTGTCCCATGCATCGATTCGTATATGACGTCACAAGCGTGTTGTGGAACACTTTTATCGATCCTGAAACACATAAAATAAAATCCTTGGAATGGTAACTGCAAGGCTATTACTTTATAGTATTGTCACCTTGCTTGGGCATTTTTTTCCGCCTCTCCATTCATTTCACATTCGATCCATCGTCGAACTATTTCTGTTTTATCAGGGGACAAATCTCGAGTTACAGGCATAAAGTTGGGATGGTGGAAGTCGTAGCCAAACATTGACATGTTTATCAACCTTAACTTTGATCTAAGAGGTTTTGATAGTTAATCATACACAACTTGGCAATTTTTAAAAATTTTCAGGAAAAAAAAATCAAAAAAAGATACACCAAATAATTTTGTAGGGTAATAATACTATTATGTGCACAGTTGGAAAGTTATTCATTTGTAGGCCACAGAACACTCAAGGTTACTTCATGGGGTTTTTTCGCTTGAAATGACTGCATTTTGTGTTTTTGTTGAAGTGACTGATGAAATGTTTTTAATTAATAAAAACCAAATCGAGGCAGTGATTTCAAAACTTAAACCCAGCCATCGGAGGCATATTTCAATGTTCCTGATGCCGGTCCCAAGCCCGGATAAATGGGGAGGGTTGCGGCAGGAAGGGCATCAGGCGTAAAACGTTTTTGCCAGAATATATAAATGCGTTATATTGATAAATTCATACCGGGTGGGTCGCGACCCGGGTTACCAACGACCGTCTCAGGTGTCGCACGGTAAAGCACCGGTTAAAACTATGCTACTGCTAGGCTTCGTGAAAACAAGAGGAGAAAGAGAGAAGGAAGGCGAGTGAAGAGGCAGCGGGAACTGTGAAAGGGGAGACACACACTCATAAAGGTTGATACCTTAAATATAGGAACAATGACTTGAAGGGGGAGAGAGCTGACAGACATGATGTAGCGAAGGAATGTATATCTATACTGTGCCTACAGGAAACAAAGTGGAAAGGGAGTAAAGCGAGGATCATTGGAGGTGGATGCAAACTATTGTACAACGTAGCAGATGGAAGAAAAAATGAGATAGGGATAGTAGTGAGGAAGGAGCTGGTTGAAAGTATCTTGGAGGTGAAGAGGGTGTCAGATAGACTAATGGCCATGAAACTGGAGAAAAATGAGTTTTAGAAAGGTTTTTTTATTTTTTTTTTATTTTTATCTCTATATTTATCCTCCTGACTCGCAGGAAAGCGACGGAGGAGCCAATACAGAGGGTAGACAATTACCCCGACCTGCTTCCGGAGATACCAAGATATTGCTGTCCGCTTGTAATTTAATAAAAATATGACTTTAATTTAGAACTGCTTGCAAGGACCACCAAGCAGGGGAATGTGCCGTAAAGGGTCTTTCCCAAGGACACAAAGGAATGGCGCAAGTGGGTTGATAGAATTAAGATATGGATGGGTTGATAAAAAGCGTATCAAAACAGGAGAAGATAGTCCTAGATGCAGACTAAATGGACATGTGGGCGAAGAAAACATAGGGGATGAGGAAATAATGGGGGGTACGGTACTGGAACAAGAAATAAGGAAGGATCGATGGTTATGGATTTTTCCAAGAAGATGAGTTTGGCGATTGTCAACACTTATTTCAAGAAGAAAAATGAACACAGGGTGACGTATAAAAGTCGCGGAAAAAGTACTCAAGTAGATTGTTTGATGTGCAGAAGCAGGAACCTGAAGGAAATGTGCGATTGTAAGGTAATAGTGAATGAGTGTGTCGCAAAGCAGCACCGTATAGTGGTATGCAAAATAGCTCTTATGATGAAAAAGAAAAAAGCAGAGAAAGTACAACCAAAGATACGATGGTGGAAACTAAAGGAGACAAGCTGTCAAGAAGTGTTTAGACAAGATGTGATCAGGACTTTGGGAGGCAAGGATGGGTTACCTGATGAATGGGACAAAACAGCGGAAATGCTTAGAAAAACAGCTGAAACTGTGCTGGGAGTGACATTTGGGAAACGAAAAGAAGACAGGGAGATATAGTGGTGGAATGAAAAAGTTCAAGAAAGCATATAAGAAAAGAAAGAGGCGAAAAAAGCATGAGAAAAAATAAAAGATGAAAACACTAAAAAGATCTTCAAAGAAAAGAAAAGTAAGGCAAAGAAGGCAGTTGCAATGGCAAAGAGACGTGCGTATGACAATTTGTATGCTAGATTGGAAATAAAAGAAGGTGAGAAGAAGAAGACAGAGCAAGGAAAGATGTACAGCACGTTAGAGTTTTGAAGGATGAAAACGGTAATGTGATGGTAAGTTAGGAGGCTGTGTTAAAGAGATGGAAGGAGTACTTTGAGAAACTGATGAACGAGGAAAATAACAGAGCCTCGAGGACAGAGGAAGCAGACAGTAGCAGTCACAAAAAAACAAGTAGAAGAGATGGAAGTCGCAGAGATGAAAATGTTGAGGTTTGCTATGGGAGTGACGAGAAAAGACAAGATTAGAAACGAGCACATCAGGAGTACTGTTAAGGTTGAACAGTTAGGAATGAAGATGAGGGAGGGCAGGCTGAGGTGGTATGGACATGTCATGAGGAGAGACCAAGAGTATGTAGGAAGAAAAATGATGGAAATGGAGTTACCAGGAAAGAGGAGAAGAGGGAGACCAAAGAGAAAATTTTTAGATGCAGTAAAGGAAGATATGCAGGAAGTTGGTGTAAAGGAGACGGATGTTGAAGACAGAAAGATGTGGAGAATGATGATACGCTGTGGCCACCCCTGACTGAAGGGAAAGGCTGAAAGGAGAAGAAGAAGAGGACAGAGGAAGCAGACATGGTTAACGAAGAGGTATATTGTGTCATTAGAGAAGAAGTAAAGAATGCACTGAGAAGGATAATAAAAGATAAAGCGGTTGGGCCAGATGAGTTGTCAGTAGAAGTTTGGAAGTGCATGGGAGAGATGGTATAAAGTTTTTGACAAGATTGTTCAACAGACTATTAAGGGGTGAACGGATGCCAGAAGAATGGAGAAGGAGTGTGTTTATCCAAATCTATAAAAACAAAGGGGACACACAGTGCTGTGGAAATTACAGAGGAATAAAGCTGATGCACCATACAATGAAGATATGGAAAAACGAATTATTGAAGCCAGGCTGAGGGATAGAGTAGAGATCAGTAAACAGCAATATGGATTTATGCCAGGAAAGGAAACTACCGATGCCATGTTTGCTTTAAGAATGTTAATGGAAAAGTACAGGGAAGGTCAAAGAGAACTACATTGTACATTCATGGATCTAGAAAAAGCTTGCGACAGGGTTCCAAGAGAAAAGCTGTGGTATTGTATGAGAAAATCAGGAATGGCGGAAAAGTATATGCGACTTATACAGGATATGTATGAGGAAAGCGAAGCAATGGTGAAGTGTGCAGTAGGAAGTACAGAAAATTTCAAGGTCAAAGTCGGACTGTACCAAGGATCAGCGTTACGTCCGTTCTAGTTTGCAGGGCTTATGGATAAGATAACGGACAAAGTAAGGAGAGAACCACCATGGACGATGTTGTTTGCTGATGATATTGTGATTTGCGAAGAGACCAAGGAAGAAGCAGAGCGGAAACTAGAATGCTGGAGGTATGCATTCGAAAGAAGAGGGATGAAAGTAAGTAGGTCAAAGACCAAATATCTGTGTATAAATGGAGGAAATGACAAAAAAACAGTGAAGATAAAGGACGCAAAAGTACCAAAAGTAACAAAATTTAAGAATTTGGCATTAACGGTGCAAGAAAGTGGTAGTTGTGAGAGGGAGGTATAGTGGAGTGTGCAGCCAGGATGGAAAGGATGAAGAAGAGTATCAGGAGTAATCTATGACAGGAGGTTACCAGCTAGAATAAAAGGAAAAATGTACAGTTCAGTGGCGAGACTAGCAATGGTGTATAAACTTGAGACGGTGGCGGTTACAAAGAAACAAGTAGAAGAGATGGAAGTTGCAGAGATGAAAGTGTTAAGGTTTGCTGTGGGATTGACGAGAAAAGATAAGATTAAAAACAACTACATCATGGGGTACAATTAAGATAGAACGATTAGGAATGAAGATGAGGGAGAGCAGGCTGAGGTGGTATCGACATGTCATGAGGAGAGACCAGGAGTACGTAGGAAGAAAGGTGATTGAAATGGAGTTACCGGGAAAGAGGAAAAGAGGCAGGCCAAAGAGAAGATTTTTGGATGTAGTGAAGGAAGATATGGAGAAAGTTGGTGCATGGGAGATGGACATTGAAAACAGGACGGTTGGGAGTAAGATCATACGCTGTGGCTACCCCTGACTAAAGGGAAAGGCCGAAAGAAGAAGATTTCAAAAATCAAATATAATTCTCCGTATCGCAAGATTTCCTGATTAAGCAGCAAGCAGACCACACGCGAAAAAAAGAACTTTATTTTATAGATTTCGTGTAGGTCTCAACATAAACAAAAAAGTTGTTTACTTGACTTGGTCACTGTCCTTCAAGTTGATGATGTTGTGGTACGTCATCACGGGAGCGATATTTCCATAAAAGTAAAATATCTCCTTTACGTCATCTTTCCAGGTTGGACACTTTTTACTCATCAGTGACTTTGGAAGAGAGCTGTTATATTTAAGGAAGTTTTTTAGAAGCCTTCTGTCACACTTCATTCATTATTTTATTTTTAACTTAGTGGCTGTGTAGTTGATTTTCAGTCTTACAGTAATTTTTAAGCTTTTGATTATGACGTAATCTTTTTCATTGTTACAAATTGATTGCGTAACCGGTACACCCTCCACCTAATTTATTTTGCTTGCAAGTTGTTCTTATAAGTCAGGAATGGCCAATACGTCGATCGCTTCTGATTTTAAGCGAACTTATAATGTTTTACTTAAGACTTAAGTAAAATCCGAGACAGTTTCAGCTAAAATTCTTTTTTTAGAAATCACTTCTTTTTTAGGATCGCACTTTGTAGTGGTCGATCGCGAGTTACTAATGAAATTTAAAGTCGAACTTACCAGCAGACAAGTTGGTTACTTTTTTTTATAAGCGATTGTAAAGATTCGTTCTACAGTTTTATTCATAGACGTAATTGTACTTATAAAAGCATTGTGACGTTTTGCTAAAGTTCTACACATTTTTTCTCTCTTTCTTGTTTGTTTTTATTTCGTTGAGAAATGCTGACAAAAATCTTTTACAATTTTACAGCTTATCTGACATTACTAGTTACGTATGTTTATTACTGTATCTTCTGATTGTATTGCAATGTCATAGACTGCTTTGTTCAACTGCAAAAAGTTATATAATAATTAATCTAAGAAACCTGGCCCGATCAAGTAACTTAATTTGTTATATCGTGACGTTGCCTGATTTATAAGTTATAAATAGTGTCGCATTTTGTTTATCATTCAATCCATTCAAATAAGGGTTTGAAAATCGTTTCGAATCATTGTTGCCTGAGTGGCCGTGTTTAGTTGTTTGAGGGTCAGTGTTGGCACCTTGGAAATTAATTCTGCAATGCACCTTGGAAATTAATAGTGCAAACTATTAAGTTTAATATCAGCCATCGAGGTGCTAATTCATTTTTATGGTTAGGCAGTAGCCTACAATGTTGTTGAGTGATTATTCGAAGTTGCTAGCGCTGTGAATTGCTTTGTAGTTTGATGAAACTTGAGAGTCAAGTTTCACGAGAATTAATTGACTTCTTTTTAATTTTGTAAATCGAAAACCGTGGTTTCTTTTTATCTGTAGAAAGATGTTTCTAGCGAATTCACTTGTACTTCGCCAGAACCGGCTGTTTAAAAAACTTCAGTCTCGAAGCAAACTATTTCTAAAACCAGAATAAATAAAGATATGCACAACGTTACTTCAGCGCAAATATTTGGGTTACCTCGGATTCCCGCGTAAGTTGTGAGATCTTCCTGCTTGATTGATTAATAGTTTGTGTTTTTAACTGATGCTTCAGGAGAAAACGTTGTATTTGTTTCAATTTATTTAATAAAAAAAGTCAACATGGTTGATGTTAGGCTTATGCTGTTTCGTAATCATTAAATCTTTGAATCTACAAAATTTGTCAACTCATTGCTTTTGCAATTTTTACCTTTCCTGTTGACGTTGTGCAATTTTCTTTGACACGTAATTTTTTCTGTCAGTCAAAACTTTGCGACTTAATGAGTGGAGCAATCGACTTGTAACCAAAAGGATACGAGTTTGGTCCTGGGCTGAGCTAATAAATTTTTCTTAAATAAAAAAAACAAAATCAAGAGCGATTTCGATCAAATAATTGAAAAAGCGAAGTGGGCCTATTGCATTGGTCCAGTCTTTCTGATTTTTTGTAATAATTAATCACTTGGCACTTACCGCTATGTTTAATCAAATAAATCTTCGATCTAACAATAAAATTTATGCAAAAATTTTTCTTCGGTTGGAATTAATTCAAGTTTATAAAAATACATGTATAAGAAAACGCTACAAAAAAGCAATGCATCCGGTTTTTATACACTAATCTTCAAACGAGACCATCAAGATAGGCTGTCTGTATGATTAGTAAACGATTCTTGTGAAGTTTATTCGATAAATTCGACAATGATGATACATTATCAAAGTAATATTTAACACGTTGAGTGCCGCGTGACCCACCGGTGGGTCACATTGCATTATTTTTCAAACAATACTCAATGTGTTAAAAAAATTTTTTTTATATTTTTTTATTTCAGAAATGGAGCGCTTTTACAATGAAAGTGTTTTCAAAAGAAGCTTCTTTGTCATTAATAAAAAATCAAAAACTAAGATCCATTTTCAAGAGATCAAATTACCTGTAGACTTTTACAGCTGTTTGCGTAAATCCATACACCGAGTCCAAGCTGCACTCAAACTTTGCTTGACTAAGTGTTTTTTGGACGTCTAAATCGCTGAACATACCTCCCTCCCCAACGCGGTACATCATATCAAAACTATTTCCCGTATGGGTTAATATCAACCCGGATGGATAAACCTAAAAACTCCTCTTTGTTAAAATCCGAGATTTACAGCATTTAACGAATCCTCATTACTTGTCCGTCCAATCCGCACTTTCTAGGATTTCCTGGATCCTTCACAACGTGAACTTGGAGTTGAGCAAATCCGGTTTCGTTGGTAATTTGTGATCCGCTTAGCTGAACCGCATCTAGGGGGGTGGAAATAAAGGGGAAGCAAGTCCGTTTCTGGAATTTTTTTAAATGGGCGTTTAAAAAAACAGCAATAAATTCCTGTGCAGTGGTTCAAGAGAACATTAAGTTAGTAAACTCAAAACAAATACAAAATTTAATGAAATATACAAGTGTACTTACTTTTTTGTGAATGCATTCAGAATAGTATCTACTGTGCTTCTGCACCTTCAGCTCTACGATGGCTCCAGCTAACGGTTTTCCAAACGTGGTCGCAATCACAGAAAAATTCCACGATTTTCCCAAGCTCAAGCGCTTTGTGAAATATTCAAAGTGCTGCAAGTGCAAAAAATTAAGAAATCAAAACTTGTTCAAAACTTTAAGCTGCCTGCTCGCTCGGGAAGACGCTTGTAAAATTTCATCTACAGGCAGCAACGCGTTACTCATTTATTTGTCTTAAACTTCTTCCTGTTATGTAACCAACCAAAATTATAAGAATCGATTCAGTCGACCGCGATAATAGCAACAAGATCCTAATTCAATTTGGACCGCCCGATCGGCTACTATCGTCGTCATAGTCATCTTGCGGAAGAAAATCCACAAATCAGATCTGGAGGAGAATGAGGACGATGACTCCAATCTTCTGCACTCTCCGATAATGTTAATAAAAACAAGTTTTTCTCATCCAGAACCTTTAAACTCCGGTTTCCCCGAGAGGCCTGATGCACGGGGCGAAAGCATCGCGCTTGTGCTTCGATAAAAAATCAAGATTATATTGATACAAGGGAAAACAGAAATACCCTACCTCAATTTCTAGATAGTTATATTTGACCCGGGTTGTTGTGTGTAACTGTAATCCATGGCGCTCATTAAAACGCTGAAAACACATTTCATAGACTTTGTCGGGGTGCTAATAATAACAAAAACGCGAAGTGTTAATGTTCTTTCAAAAGATTCGCCGCATTTTTCCTAATTTCTCCACAAAGCTTCCAAATTTCTATTAAACAAATAATTTCGTGTTACTTTCAAATCGTCGAGATTAACAAACGGGCGGCGGGATATTAGTATTCCTGGAACGTTTGATTTGACCAAAGCAGTTGAAGTTATATTATGTATTACACGGTCAAGTGGTAATCCAAAAAGAGTGTTACTCCTAGGTGGCGAACTTTAGCTGAGTGGATGGTTGAAGGTGATTTTTCCTACTATCTCCACCTGATAACGGATTGTGGACTGCCAAATTTTGCTTAATGTATGAAAAAATGTTGTTGTTGTTGAAGATTTTAATTTCTCCTTTAACCTCTGGGCTTGTACGTTCATAAATCATTCTTTTATCTTTATGAAGATTTTTGCTTGGATTTTATAAGTGAGTTTTTTTGATCTTGGATTGACTTCTACTATAAAGTTGTCATTAGCTCCCGGTTGGTCTACGATCACTGCTAAAAACGTTTGGAAAGAATAATTTGGTGTTTATGGCACCGCGCAGAAACTGCTGCAAATTATCAAACTCTAAAAGTAAAAACACCAAAAAATTATTAATCGGTTTATATTCAATATTTTTTTCTACTCTGTATTTATGCCAATCATCATGATCAGCCAATTAATTCCATTGCAGGAGAAAGGCCTTTTCCGATTTCTCCAGGTTTCTCGATCAAGAGTGACTTGGGTCCATCTGGAGTTAAATTGATATAATTTGTTGCTCCATCTTGTTTGTGGTTTGTCTCTATTTCTGTTTCTGTCTTATGGTGTCCATTCTGTTACTCATTTGGTCCATCTATTGTCATGTATTCTTGTGATATGCCCAGCCAATTTCCTTTTTAATTTTTAGTTGCTTTATTGCTTGTATTTTATTAGAATTAAGCTTTAATTTAGTTTTAACGAACATTATCAGTTTCACCTGAACGGATGTTTAAAGCTGAAGAATTTAAAAACTCTTTGCCAATTTGTTCTAGGCCAAGACGACAAAGAATGGCCTACAATCCCCGAATTTCTTCTTCCAAATCTCCTCAAGCATTTGGACCAATATTTTGTTGTATTTATTAGCAGTAAGAACCTTAGTGGTGTGTTTTTGCATTTATACTATTTGTAGGCTTATATACTGTACTTTTACCATTTTTTAAAGATGGCTTACTGAAAATAAAAAAGTCGCTTTTAAAATTGTTTTCATCTATAAAGTTTTAAAACATCTATTGAAAAAAAATGAAAACGACCTAGTTCATATTGTTAATATTTTTGAGGCAGTTTTTGTTAAATAAAACTAGATAAAGCATTAATTAAACAAATTAAATATTTTCTTAAATGTAGTATAATTTTTTTACCTTAAAGTTTATTCCGAACTTATTTTCAAGCAGTAAGATTTTATATTTGGAGTTTTCTGAAATTTGGTTACGATGTAATAGTTGCGTATGAATTATCCCGATTCGACTTCGACTAACCATATCGAGAACAACTGTATTGATTTGACCCAAGCTTATTTCCACAATTCCGCCTCGTTCCGTGTACCTGAAGTATCAAGCATCAAGCAACGTCATTTCTCATATTCAACTTTAACCTAGTTTATCCAACTCCGATTCAACGTTTTTTATCAGCTAGAAAGTAATCCTGGAATTGCCGCACTAAAATAGTGGTAACCTGAAGTTTTTTTTATTAGTATGTACTCAGACCAAACTGTGAACTCATGTCCTTCCGATCACGCGTTTGTTACTCACAGTGGTGAGCCATTTGACTTGCCGCCTCCACTCACCATTGATTTAAAGCAACCAAATAATCAAGAGCGCCAACATGCGTCAGATTGATAAACGATTTTCCTCCAACAACTAAATCTTCAATCGCATTTAATTGTAAGAAATCTTCATCTGGAGGAACTTTTAGGACTAAAGTCAATCCTTTATATACCAAAGAATCATCAGGACAGAAAAGCCAGTTGCTGAAATCCATTGTAAGCATCTGAACAACGGGCTAAATATTTATGAAAGTTAAGAATATTGCCAGTCGCAAAACTGAAAACACTTTCCGAATAAAACCAACTTTAAGCTTGAATAACTTAATTTTTAGCACTAAGTTGAATTTTTTTTAAGGATAAAGAAATTTTTTTTAATTGAAAAAATTTTTAGTTCTGCTGCATATTTCACTGGGTCAGTTTGTATTTTTAATGTATTAAAACACAGTCTGAAATTAAATTTTCGTGCAAAAAATGACTACTAAATTTGAATCGGTGTGGAAAAGGTATGTTGTTTATGTGAGATATTGATCATCTAAGACAGGCTTTCTCAAACTTTTTTATTCACAGAAGACTTTGTCTATTATTTTTGCTCACGGAACACTTTGCCAAAAAAAAAATTCGAATCATAAATTTGCCAAGAATATCAATGGACTTTCTTTGCAAGTCAAAAAACTAAATTTGCTTAAGCGAGTCCTAACGAAACGTAACATGCAAATGTGAAATTAAAGAAAAATATGTAAAGGTTATGCAAGCTCATTATCACGCTCTTGCAAATCGTCATGTTCATTGTTCAGCGGAACTATAGGCGTACCAGCCAAAAAAATTTGGGGGAGCAATGAAATTTTGCCTAAATTTTGTGACATTTGCCCAAATCATGATTTTTCTAGTACTTTACGGATAGGACAAAAAAATTGTCTGAGATTCTCGGACGAAGACCAAATTTTGTCCTAAAATCATGATGTTCTCTAAAAAAAAATCTTCGCCTAAATTTGGTAACTATTTTTTGCAGTTGATTATTTACACTTTTTGATTTTGACTTTGCCCAAATTTTTCATATCGCTGTCCGAAAAATTCTGGTTTCGCCCAAATATTTTCTTGTCACTGCCCGAAAAATTTGAATTTTTTTAAAATCTTGGAAACTTGGGGATAATTGCCCCCTGCCCCCCGCCAGGTACGGCTATAAGCGGAACACTTTACTTGGGCACAAGTGTTCCGCGGAACACAGTTTAAGAAACGCTGATCTAAGGCATTTAAGACAAAATATGGATAGCAACTTTTATATTTGACAAATCTTCGAAGTTTTAAATGTAATAAAAAATATGTTAGCAAATCCGACCTTACGTTTTGTGTCCACATTAAAAGGAACTTCAGCAATATTTGACGACAAAATGTTGGCCGGTTTCATTGCTCTGCCCCCAAAAAAACCTTGCGGATCATCTGATGACGTCATTCCAATGGTGCCAGTAATTCTTCCAGATTTATTTGTCATATTACTTTGTAAGAAAAAAAATCTTTATGGAACACACTTTCAGTGTACAAGTAGTCGGAACAATTTTTTGTACAAATCCAAACAAAACAATACATTTTAGACTTAAATGATTCAGCAGCACTTACAAATTATCGAGAACGAAAGTTATAGAAAGCTCTTTGGCGTCTTGAAATTTTTTGGCGTAATAAGAGTCATGCCAGGTGATGCGAATCAGCTTGCTCTTGTACATCGCATTGCTGTTGATGAATTCATCTAAACTGTGGTGTCATTTTTAAAGCAAATGTACACAAAAGTTGCAAAAAATAATTTGAAGAAAATTTTGAGGAGTTGAATTATACATTTCAAAGACACTTCCAATAGTAACAAAAATTTTCTATGTAAAAGTAACAGGGAGTCGACCGTAAGATTAAGAAATATAGAAGTTGTATTTTTTACAATTTTAAAAATTTATGGGTAAACTTAAGTGACGTGTTTTAGAGCACCCATTGATTAATTGAATCTCATCTAGAAAATGAGGATGACTCTTCAGGAACCAATAAATCCGGCTGAGAAGAATTTTTTCTTTAAAAAATTTACTGCATAATTAGCGGGTGTTATCTCGATAAAAGTATGGTTTATGATTGCACAACTGTGAGATTAAAAAATCCGAGGCATACAATTTTGATGTTTTGCATTTGGACTATAGTGATAGAACGGTCTGCTTCGTTTGTTGCATGTCCCTTTTTCCGTGGTGTAATTATGTTGATGTAAGTATTTTGTTTGACAAGTATCGCGAATAAAAAACGACTGAACTGAACTGAAGCATTGTTTTGATAACCTCGCAAGTACTTTTTTCTTTGTAAACAGACTGTTCTTTCCTCTGGAAACAACTGAAAAGTCTGTGATTATACTAATTGGTCAACGTTTCCTTGTTATAGTCGAATGTTTAACATCGCTGCTAATCGCGTTATGATTTATGAAGAAAACAGTTACTTTTTTGGGTTGTTTCGGTATATCATGCTTGTGCCTTCGCTAGTCTTCATGGTGGCGCTAATCATCCCTGGGATGTGAATGGGCAAAGTGTAGATTGTGGAAGCCATCTGCCAATCTGGGTCCAAATCGACAATTTTTCCATCGTGTGGATCTGTTGAGAAAAAGTTTTTCTGTTTTATGACATCATTTAATAGCAGGAAAAAAGTTATTGCAGGGAGTATTTTTGTATATTTAAGAGAGATTTTACAAAAAATTAAAATTAAAAATTTTTTAACGATCAAAACAAAAACTTTGACAGTCTTTGCTTTTTTCTTATACACAATTTTAAGTTGTATTGATGCGAAAAATTGTTTTACAGCAAATAAAAAGTTTTCATAGACAAGGCAATCGTTTTGTAGAATTCCTTGGTTGTAACAAAATGAAAAGAAGATGGAAATATTGCGATGCCGACTCAATATGGAGCTTTTCACTCGTGACGCTGACAAATTAAATAGATAAAGGAAAAAAAGAATTGAGGAAGCTATCATTATCATCTTTACTGCATGTTACTACATTTTCTTTTCCATAAGATAAGACTAATAAGAAGCCACTGACTGCAAACCATAACAAGTAGTTTTGTTCTGGGGCAATGTCTCCGGTGGCCGAAACTGCACAAGAAGGGGGCGTATTTGTAGATCGGCGTTGCAATAGCATTGCTAAAAATCTTAAACCCTCACTTTCGACCTTCCTTCCAACAAGCGGATCTTTGACTGCGCACTCTTTTTGAGATTTCCAACACGCCGATGTCACAATAGTATTGCGAAAATAAAAATGGCCTCCGCCCATGGTGTTCCACACGTTGTAGGAAGTTTTGAATTTTCGTGTTTGAGGTCCCTGAAATGCTTGAATTAATTTTATGTAGAGTTATTTTTATTTATTTTAGACGACAAACGGAGGATCAGTAGTGTTTTATAGCATAGGGAAGGTAGTTGAGCCTGTGTGCGATCGGTAGATTTCAAAACATTAAAATGTTACGGCATCAGATTCAACCAAAGAGCTGTTTTGCATCTTTGAGATTTCGACATTCAACCAAGGATTTTTTTTTAACAAGGCAATGCTTAAATATGAGGAAAATTTCTGATAAGTTTGAAAAATTTTTTTACTCAGCAATAATTTCAGCATGTTTCTCTAAAGTTGAATAAATTTCTTTGATGATGCGACTTGATTCGAACCAGAGAGATAAATAGTTAAAAAATATGTTGAATTAAAAATTGTTATGTGATACTTAGTTTTTATAATTATTCGAAAAATAACAACAGACTCATTGATGGAATATTGCATAAACATAGAGGGACCATTTAAACTGTTCGAAAAATAAGTAGCTAGGTATAGGCTATATACGGTGACCCCATGCTGGTTACAAAAATTTTTTTCACTTAAAATCAGTCAAAAATCTATTTTCTGTATTTGAAAATTAAGTAAAGACTAAAAAAAGTCTTCACTCAGGGTGTACCTGGAAATTTTGGTAAGTAGGATCATTTTCCAATAGTTGTGTTTATTGTTTTCGCCAGTTCCGAGTGTTTGAGCAAAAATTTCTGATCATTTTGCTACTGATATCAATTTTCGGAGCTATTTCTTATTAGTAAAGCTGGCTTAAAAAGTATAGAGTTGCCGGCTGCTTGATTTATTCTTTAAGCCTACATCTTTTCCGCATTGTCGGCAGCGTGGTCGAGTGGTTAAGAGCGCTGCGATTGTAATTGACACGGTCTTGGTTCAAAACACACTCGCACCATCTTTTGTGTTTTTGGAAAAGACACTTTACGGAACTTTCCCCTGCTTGGTGGTCTTGGAAAGCATTACTAAATTTCTGTCATATTTCTAATAGTTTTTTAGTTTTATAGAAATGAAATGAAAAAATCAAGCGGACAGCAATATCTTGGCATCTTCGGTAGCGGGTTGAAGTAATTGCTCACCCTATGTATTAGCGCCTCCGTCGCTTTCCTGTGCGTCAGGAGGATAAATATAGAAATGAAATGAATGAAATATAAAAATGACCTCCGATATGCCTAAAGTCAAGAAATCCTTTAAAGTCTTCTATAGGCCGTTCTATGCATAGGTTAAGAAACACGAGTTTATTTCTCAGGGCAAAAATTTCATCATAACTGCAAGTAATTTAATCATAACTGCAAGTAATTTAATCATAACTGCAAGTAATATTTCAAACAATAAAATTTTCAAAAACGCAAAAAACTTTTAAGTCTATGCTAAAAGATTAGCGGATATATTTTTAATTGCTTATGCTACTAATTTTGTTAAGAACGTGAATGTTAAAAGAAAGCAGGTAAAAATTATCTGATTATTTTTATAAACGGAACCGCTTTTTTACCAAACTTTTAATTTCAAATAAGTTTTAAAGTTTAAAAGTTCCATCTCTATTTCAACCAATTATAAAATTTTGTGATTATATTATAGCATTTATTATAGCAATTTTATTATAACAATTTATTATAATAGCAGAATAACTCAACCTTGCCTCAGGTTTAAAATCTTTGAAAACGATGTGAATGAAATTAGTAAAGAATCAAAAATCTCACATTTTTAGACGCAGGGGTAGCGTATGTGTTGACTCGCATGGAGAGCTTGTCACAATTCGGGCAGATGTTTTTCGGATCCGTTAAACACCGACAGTTGTTAAGCGCTGTGACATCCGCGACGAAAGATCCGAAAAAATGGATCCTAGGCCTTTCCAAATAAGCTAAAGTAAATGTACAAGAGGTGCAAGTAAGCTTGTTACAAGAGCGAAACTTAAAACGTTGAAGTTCTTCGAGGAGTAACAAGAAAAATTAGGATTAGGAATGAGAATATCAGAACGATAAGATTGGAAAACCGATAACATAGGCCCAATTTAGGTGGTTTGGACATGAAAGAAGCAAGAGAGCAAGATGGTAGAGATGGGATGGTTTGGAAAAACAAAGACGTAGACCAAAAAGTGTTTAATCGATTAGGCAAGAGAAAACATACAGGGAATTGGAGAAGATCTTAAAAACATGACTTGGTGAAAGATAATGTCTTGCTCTGTCGACCTCTGCAAAATGGGAGAAGCAGATAAAAAAAGTTTAACGTTTTAAATTCCTAACTTTTTCTATTAAATATAATAAACGTCACAATGCACGGTGCTTGAACCGACAAGCTGACGCTGTTTTACGCACATGGGCAAACAAATTTCATGCAACGCTTTCTGTCGACTACAGGAGTTTTAACGCTTAGCTTTTCCTGGCCGTCAAAAAGTTGCGTTCGAGTTTGAATTCCAATTCCGCAGGAAGCGCTACATGCACTCCAAGTAGACCACAAAAGCTGTTTTGATGGGGAATTCTCTAAAACAAAAAGTTATCTTAATGTACAAAAAGAAAATGTCGGTTTTCTTAGATTTTTGTCCTATTCATAAAAGTTGATGTTAACAACACAATTTTGAAGTAATAAACAATCTTATTATTAAGTACGCCATATTATTAATCATAATATAGTCAGTAGCGACTCCGGCACTCGGGCTACTTGGGTTCAGCCCGAATCATAAAATAAAAGCTAGCATTGTTTAATTTAAATTCTTTGAAGTCAACTTTGATTTCTACAAAACTCAAACTTATTACAAGACATGGTATAAAGTGAGATCCAGAAAAAGTATGCAATAGCAGTCGTTCTTGTTGTTTAACTTTTATATTGAACTCGGGCTATAGAGAAATAACTCTAGTTACAGGATAGAGAAAGTAACTATTCACCAGTACGCGTAGACAGTCGAAGCAGAAATTCCTTGGTTAACTTTTATGCTAAACTTGTGCTTCAGAGAAATAGCCATAGATTTGGACCGAAAAAGAAAAGAAGAAAGTCACAATCGCGTGTTGACTGTCGAACCACATACTTCTTTGCTTAACTTTTATGTTCAACTCGAGCTATAAAGAAATAGCGGAGGCTAAGGTTAGAGAAATTGCTTTTCATTGTGACTATTATGACGCGGTAATCATTACTGATTGAGTAACCGCTGGCTGGGAGCCTAAACAGAACTTTGCTTTCTTGTAAGGTATAACAGATGATTAACAGTTTCTAGTTTTAGCCACCATATATTTTAATTTAGTACAAAATTTTAGCCATATCTTCAGCTTACAGTAATAATCTACTATGTAGTGTATTTGCAACTTGCTACATCATTATCAAACACGAGCCCAAGTAGCGACCAGGTCCTGGAGTCTCCCCTGAATACAATATTAGGTTGTCAAGAAAGTTCTTGCCGTATTTCGAATTTTGATTTCAAACTATGTATTTTAAACAAGTTATCGTTGTATTTTTGTACTGTGTATATCATTTTAAAGAACGTTTTTTGCAATATCTAATAGTTATAATTTTAATCGTTTTAAAGAAATTATGTTTTTTTCAGAACGTTGAACCAAAAATGGAAAAAAACAAATTCGTGCGATTTTTCTTTTTCAGTTTAAATTAGGCCGTAAAGCTGCAGAAACAGCTTGCGACATAAATCAAGCGTTAGGCATAGGAACCACTACTGAACGCACAGCACAGTGGTGGTTTAAGAAATTTCGTGCCGGTGATAAAAATCTTGAAGATGATGAACGTAGTTGTCGGCCATTGGATGTTGGCAACGACCAATTAAGAGCCTTAGTTGAAGCCAATACGTGCACAACTGTTCGAGAGCTTGCCTCTGAATTAGACGTAACATATACGACGATTTCCAACCACCTGAGAGAGATTGGAAAAACGAAAAAATTTATTTACGAAAAAAATTTAAAGGTCAAAAACCGCAAGAGCTCTCTTGACAATTTAATGTAACCAAATAAATGGCATTCAAAATTAACGGTGACTGATTATAAAGTATTAAACAACCTGCTGTCATAGTTTTGAAAGCAAAGACCTGAGGCTGCAGCTCACATAAATTTTTAGTTTTTTCGCGCAGAATTTTGGCAGCTTATCGGGCCTCTATCAAGCTTCCTGAGCTCTATAAAACATTTATAACATCTGGATTGAGGTGACTTTAACCTCGGCACATTATGGGCTTTGTTACACTTCGCTTGATTTTCAAAGCATTTCGCTCACCTTCTTTCAATGGATCGCCGTTGACAAATATGTTTTTATGATATGGGTATTTTGATTTCGTTTGCCCTATCGGTTTTCTTTCGTACTTTTGGCCTTTTGATTTCTTAATCATTTGATTTATTAAATTCCCCTTTTTAGAAATCACGTGGAAGTAATTTTGATAAACAATTAGGTAACAAGGTCATTTACCACTATTTTTTAAAAATTTGATTGCAATCTTTTTTCCATTTTGTCTCGTCGTCGGCGTCGTCGTTTGAAAGGGCATTCACTCCAGGTCAGACACAAACAGGACTGGGGCCGAGGGTTTATCCTTTTATTACCCCAGACTGCTGCACTGCCTGAATCAGATGCTGGCAGTGGTGCTATTAAGCCAGCATCGAGTTTCGTCATCCGAAACCGTCAGAACTCGTGCTCCATGTGGTGCCCGATGTATAGAGCACGCTGTTAGAACATGGCCTGCGGTTTGCTCAGAGGCGCCACACTCGCAATTCGGTGAAGGAGCGAGACCCCATTTATGCATGGACAAATGGAATTGCCCAACACCAGTCCGCAGGCGGTTGAGCTTAACCCAAGCTGCTCGGGGTAAGCCCATCCCAACAGGCCTGGCACCGGTCTCGGGCACAAAAGCACGGAGCCTGAAAGCATTTTCACAGTACTCCGCGTTCCATTTGTGATTTGTCCATTCAGAAACGCGAATGCCAAGTCTGGCAAGGTTGTCCAAAAGTTTCCGCCCAGCTGGAACAAACGGGCGTCTGGATCTTAGTCTCACTTGGCGAGTATCTGAGGAGCCACTTAAAAGACCATACAAAATATGATCGGGGTCCTGAGATCCACGGTGAGCCAAGGAGAGTGTCGCTCCCATTCGGCAAAGCTCAGCTGGCTGGATGACTGAGAGTACAGGTAGGTGGTCTGTTGGAGTGGGACGCAGGCATCCAGTAACTATGCGCAAGGCGTCGTTCAAGACACTGTCGATGCGGCGAGTGTGAGAACTGCGACATCGGACCGGCGCACAGTACTCAGCTGTTGAGTAGACTAGAGATAAGGTGGCTATGCGTAGTGTTTTAGCACCAGCACCCTATCCCGAGCCCATGAGTTGCCTCAGCAGTGTGACGCGCGAGGATAGTTTTTGGCAATGCCACTAAATGGTGACGAAACGTGAACGATCTGTCCAGTTTTAACCCAAGATAAGTAGCGGTTGGACAGAACGGTAAAAGTCTACCGTTGTTGTAGACCTTTAGCTCACGCTTGGCCTCTTGGTTATTTAAGTGAAAGGCTGCCGTCACCGTCTAGTGTGACTGAGCTTCAATCTCCAAGTCTGGAGATACACTGAAAGTGTAGACATGTCTTAACTTAAGGTCCCCTCCAAGTTTTTTCCAGTTTCCAAAAGCATGCAACAATGCTAGATCATCAGCATAAGCAAACTTTCTGAATATCATGGAAGGAAGATCGTACGTATAGATGTTAAGTAGGAGAGGAGCCAAGACCGATCCCTGAGGAACGCTGTTTTTAGAACGGCGTAACCTGCTTTGCTTGCTGTCACCGGTAGTAAGGGTGAAACTTCCGTTTCCGACAAGCTTCATAATTATTCTGACCATGTGCTTATCCGGAAGAAGTCTCAGCAGCTTGCAGGTAAGACCACGGTGCCAGACAGTGTCATAAGCAGCTGTCAGATCAACAAATATGGCACCGGCCTTCTTTTTAGCCTCAAAAGAATCCTCGATGTTGTGGGTTAGTAGAACAACTTGATCTATGATTGACTTCCCGCGTCGAAACCCAGTCTGCTCTTTAGGAAGCAGTGGATCGATTAATGGTTCAACGCGGGCGTAGATAAGCCTCTCGAGGATCTTGTAGGGAACACAGATCAGATATAATTGTCGATAACTCTTTGGGTCCCCCACAGGCTTTGTTGGTTTTGGGATCGCGACTACAAGAGCTCTTTTCCAGATCTTGGGAATTTTGAGTCGGCGCAAACAGGAAGAGAAGAAGTCACATAACCAGGACTTCAAAGCAGCTCCAGCATGGAGTACAGGCTCTGAGCCGATGGAATCAGGTCCCGGAGCTTTACCTGGTTTTAAATGTTGGAGGGCATCAGTAAATTCTCTCTGTGAAAAATTGTCAGACATATTTACTGCGTCTGATGTTGTGGCCCTCCAAAGGCCAGACACTTTTCGAGAGACAAGTCGAGATGACTTGCAGTCTCGTATTTCCCATTTCTAACCAGCTGAGATGTAATAGCATCGGCTGAAACGGGACAGTGACGAGGAGAGCGTCGTGACCTATTAGTAAGGTTGTTCAAAATACCCAATGCTTTTCGACTAGAGTGTGAGAAGTCAATGCTCTGAACTGCCTCAGACCATCAATCTCTCCGCTTTTTGTCAAGCCTGGTAAGCAGAGCTGTAGCTGCCAAACTTGAGTCGTTTTCCTGAGGAGACTGCAGGAAAGTTCTGTAGAGGGATTCACACTCTGCATCCCAACACGGAATATAGTTATTTCGATACCCGTATGAGATAGTCTTTTTAGCTGCTTTCTTAATGGTGTTACAGAAGTCCTGGTAAGCCGCATTCGCATGAAGTGAATCAGGCGGCAACAAAGTCTTTGTGAATTTATTTGTCAAAGCAATGTAATGACTCCATTTAGCCTTGCGGAAGTTCCATTGCTTAACAGGCATGCTTGGCACTGCCATAGCAAATCTTGGTGGTGTAATAAGCGAAGGTCGATGTTGTGACTTGGGGAACTTTTCAAGAACACGTCTATCCGGTAAGCGACTGTTTGGACCTACGCTAGCGAAAGCTAGATCTGGATTGGTGCCAGTGTTCCAGCGGCCGGAATAAAAACTGGCAGCGTCCTTGGCATTCTATTGGAGGGCAAGACAATTAATACTTGCCCAGCCAGCCAAGCACTCACCTTCCGGACTGTTATCATCGTAAACCCAGTCAGCATGACGACAGTTAAAATCGCCAGCGTAAAGACATGGGTGAGGAAACACTGGGAGATCCAGGGTTCGCAATTGCGTTGCGGTGGTTTGTAGACGTTGACTAATTGATAGCCATCAACGTCCACACACAGACACTCGATCTCCGATGTCGGTGGAGATTGGTCCAAAAGCGTGTATCTCAGTCGCTCGTAGACAAATGTGGCAAGGCCATGCTTCCTACTTAAAGAAGACCCAGATGGTAGATCCTTTCTCGCAGCCTGGCCGTGAGCAAGTCTGTTCATTGGTGTTAAAGATGACAGACCGAAACCGAATCTAGCAAAACGAAAGGATATGCACCCATTCCGATGTTCAGTGTGGGTCTGCTAATTGGCAAACGTCCTTTTCAGGACGGGACAATGCCTGGAAAAAACTGCCCTTTTCAGGGCACATTGCCAACAAGTTCTGAAGACCCGCTATTTGTCAGCTAAACATCGAAGGCCTCAATGCAAGCAAGATGAACGTTCTTCATCACCTTGCTATGCAGTCTGAGGCACTTGTCATCTTACTGCAGGAGACCCACTGCACTGATGCAGAGAAGTTGGTACTTCCAAACTACCAACTAGCTGGGTCTTCTATTTTATTTGTCTAATGTAAGTTGAAAACGTTTAATATTATTGTTTATTTGCTTTGGCTTTGTTTTTTCTAGATATGAATGGATTTGTTGTGCTGAGTGCAATGGTATTACAAATTACTCGTAGATGAAAAAAAATATTATCTCCCTAAACTATAAAAATAAATAATGTCACAAATCAAAATACAAGTAACGAATCAAAAATATGTGAAAAATTCTCAAAACAGAAAACCATAAGGACGTTTTCTCAGGGTTTACAGCAAAGTAGGGACAGAGTTATAAGCAAAATCAATCTTTTGGATGATAAAGAGAATACTTACGGCAATTAATTTTGCCCAAAAACACAATCAAAATATCAATCAATCCGAGTATCAAAGCTTGCAAGTGAGCTGCCATTTCTTTCGGCGGTCGAAAACTTAACTGGCAATTGCAATATAAAACCTAATACAAATTGCCATAAACAGTTTAATTAATTTTAATCATAATGAAACTCAATGATTTCGGCTATTGATAGTTTTACACTAGAACAAATTGTCAACAAACTCATCATAACATTTATTAATTTTGTTTTTTTGCCACATGTAAAACTGTATACGCAGTTTCGAACACTTGCAATAAAGTGTTTTTTACATATTTCTTTCACTGTGGTTTAGTAGAATTTGCAAACAAGAAAATAGCTTAATAAAAAACAAGACAAGAAACACGCTGCAGTGGCTGGCTTAATAAAAAAACAGCTCAAACCGTTAGACTGCCTTTCAAGTTATGTACTTTTGCAACATTTTTTAACGACAGGAGAAAATGTAGGTCGCTCCACTGAATAATTCGCCGCTCATCTCTTTCATCGGCTTAATCGAGTGCATTGTGAGCGGAAACAAAACTTTCTCGATAAAGCGGCGCGTGTAATTAATTATGTATCATCCCTGTCATGGCACTAAAGCTGTTACCATAATCAAATAAAAAGTAGCCAAGTTTTATGTGCCTTATTCTTTCCTCCTTTCTAATTATTCTATAAACTCATTAACCGCTAGCGCTGTGCTGCTATAACGTTTAGTTTGAGTCTCGGATGAAGAAACTTTAAAAGCAACTTATTTTCAAAAAATTGAATATTCTTGGCATTTAAGCTTTTAATAAATTGTTTAAAAATCTTTTTTAAAAACCAAAAGTAATAAACGCAAAATTTGAATAAAAGTTAGGTTTGTTTTTATGATGGGAAAAACAAGCAATTCATAAAAGTTAGCTATTTAAAAAACAATCATCACTGTATCGTTGTAGTAGGCTACAACGAAAACAGGGACTGACAAATAAAAAATAGATTACTATATCTAATAAGTGTAAATCTATATACTATCCACATTAACTCAATAATACAAAATTACAGGACTTCCTCATATTTTTAAAACCATTATAAAAAATGGTCAAAACAAAAATATTTGCAGCTTTAAAACCGTTTGGCTACAACTAATTAGATTTAAAAAAGCCTTCCAAAAGCTGTAAATTTATTTTGGGCAAAAATTGTTAATCTTTTTGTGATTACAGCACACTACAAAATAAAATAAAATTTGCTGGGTATTTTTGTGAAATGAAATTAAAAATGCCAAAACGTTTTAATGCAAAGTTTGTGCTTGTTTAAAGTGCAGACCAAGTCGATAAAATCAAGGCTCCAGCAACCTCAAGCCAGTGACGTGCAGAGGGGGCGAACGGGCCGTCACCTTGGGTATCCTGAGCAAGGGGTCATCTAGCCTAAAAAGTAAAATTTTAATTGAAATCGTTAATAAAGTGATGAAAGTAAATTAAAGTGAACATTATCAATCGAGGAATTTAAAAAGTTTTAAATTATCTGGATGAATTTTTGTTAAATGCTAGGAATGCCACATTTTTACAATCACTTTGGAACAATCAAAAAAACGAAAAACTGTTGGTATGGTGTTTTCATGTTTATTCCAGAAAAGCGATGATGGGTTCTTGCGTCTTACAATTTGTCTTTGATAATTAAAAGAAAAAGTAAACCTCACAACGATCGGTTAAGATTAATCTTTCCATCAATAAAGAAAGTTTTGGACACTATTTTGCATCACAAGACGTTTTTTTGTAGTTATCACTTCTATTCCTTTGAGTAATAATATGGTACAGAGACGAGTTGATGAGATAGCTACCGATAGACTTTGCAGCATAATCAGGAATACAAAATGTCTCTAATTGAATGAGTCAACTTTGCCAAAAAATGAAGCACTACTACTAAAATATGTTTGCTTTGTGTACGATGGAGTTACGCTTCGCCCACCTCTGATTATATCTTAGTAATAAATATTGTCCGACCAGTCGATTGAATAAAAAATTAAATTTTCTAAAATTAGAAAACATTTATATATTGATTGAACTTGCAAAATAACCTATCAGCAACACCATAACCGAGTGGTTAGAGCCAGGGATGCAGAAGCGGAAGCTCGAAAATTCTACCGCTTCCGCTTCTACATAGGTTATTTGACTTGAAGAGTAACTTGGCGAAAAGTTTTGTCCATTTCCGTTGTGGATTAAACGGTGAAATTGCACTATAAGTCTGAATGAACGTGCGATATCAGTAGCGCGAGAGAACGAGAAAAAGTATAACGAGCATCACATTTTATAATGATTACGGGTAAGAAAAAGGTAGATTGGACAATGAAACGTAGCCAATAAAATGGTGATTTGATTAAACTTAACTGACCTTGGTTAGGGGTTGAGAACTTTGAAAAACAAATTACTTACGACGGAAACAACTTGATCATTTTACATCAGTGCTCTTCAACAGGGTTCCGTAAAACATGTAGTTGTGTTTCGTGAGTATTAATGGTTTGTGAGGGGACCAAAAAAGTTCTTCATTTATTACTAGTATTTTTTTTTTTTTTCAGTATATTAATTTCTTTTGTGTAGTGGTGTTCCGTGTATATAAATAGTTAGTATTGGAATCTTGTGATAGCAAGTTGCAGATTGTGACCTATCCTGTTTACAACTTTAACCCTTACGCGTCCGCTGACATCTACAGCTGCTTAGCGTAGCACGTCCGCTGGCATCTTGAGATGCCAACCAATAATGCACACGGCTTGATTATATTTACTAAAATTTCCAAAAAACCTCTGTGACGTCACAATACCCAAGCAAATGCGCAAGTCTGTTTAAATAGGGCTGCGCTTTGATGCAAAGTCAGAATTTCAATTGTCAGTTAAAAAGCTTTTAAAAGCCCAGCAACAAAGGGCATGAAGACAAATTTTAAGTAAAGACTTTTTTTTTATAGATGATTAAATTTTTGGGACAAAAATTTGGACAAAAGTCATAAAATTTGGGCAAAGCTCTGGAGTAAACAAGCTCATTTATTTTAATCTTTATTTAATTTCAATTTATTAATTTTTGCGACTTGCGAACTTTATTAGTTTATTGAATACGGCTCGTGTTTGAAAAATTTTTCCCACCCCTGGTGTAATTTCGTATTCGCTATAAAAAGTTAACAGCGTGACCGATTGGGTAAAAGCGCTTTGATTGATGGTGAATGCGATCGACACGGTAGCGGTTCGAAAACTACTCACATTATTTGTCCTTGAGAAAGACACTTTACGGCACTTTCCTTTGCTTGGCAGTTTGAGCAAGCAGCTCTAGATTTCGTTAATATCTCTAAATAACGACAAAGAAAGCAAAACATAAAATTTGAACCTGACAGCAATATCTTGGCATCTCCTGAAGCAGGTCGCAATAATTACTTGACAGTTGCTCTATTTATAGCGTCTCCGAAGCTTTTTACCGAATTAGGAGGAAAATATAAAAATAAATAATAAAAATAATAAAGGATTGGTGTGCCATGTGCACGGTGACCTTGTGTTAGTAACAATGCTTTATTGCTTATCACACAAAACAATTCAATAATTGCATAAAAAATTAATTTATAAATTTCTATTTGCTAAAGTTAAATCAGCCAATTGAAAATATTGTGCTTGCTGTGTAGTTTTATGAAGTTAGGTACCGGTGTGGTTTTATGATTTGGCAAAAATACTCGATTGAAATGTGTTACGTAAACATTTATGCAATGACAAGAAACCAAGTTTCATTGCTGATCAAAGCTAAAATTTTTAATTTTTTTCCTTTGATTTGTTACGAAAAAAAAGCAGAAACATTTTTTTCGGACAATGTCAAGCGCGCAAAGATTCAAACAATGGCGCGCAAGCACACACACTCGGATCAAGTTCAAAAAGTAGTTGGTCTAATAACTGATAAACTGTCGGCCATATTTCTTTTGCAACAAAATGGCGCAGAGCGCGCGCGTTTCGTAAGATATCCAAAAAAATTTATTTGGCCCTACGGAGGACAATTTTAGCGACACGTAGCGACTTAAAAATTTGAATTATCTTGCCGCTGGTTGAAATTATTGGGGAAAAAAAGAAATTTTTTGCAAGGAAAAGTGCTTTCTTTTATTTTTTTAATTGCAAACTTGCTTTTCAATAAATTAAAAAAAGATTATCTTTTCAATGATATAAAATTTAAACAGCTTCTATTTACAGTTAATGGGGAAATACTAATTAAATATTGCTTAATTGTTAAAAAATCCATTTTATAGCTGTTTTTTGTATCTATATGGACTGGCAAATAAAGGGGCTGCGGACGCGTAAGGGTTAAGAACGTCTGAATTTGCTAACACCCTTTGTTACGTAATAGTGGGTCTGTAATTTCAATTTTGTTTGCTTTATACTGTATATACAACCAAAATTTCGCACTTAAGTAGTCAGAAAAATGCAGTCAGTCGATACGTGTTGCGGGGACGGACAGAAGGTCCTTACTGATGATTAGAGTTAACTCAAAGTCAGCGTTAGTTGAAGATAAAGGGGAAAAATTCGCGCTATATCATTGTAATTTGTTGTTGTGACGACAGGTTATTGCCGAGAGTTGTAATATGTGGTCATACAGTTTAGATCTAAGAAGCATTCGGTTAACTATTGTAAAAGTGGTTGTAAGTAGTGAAGGAACTTGCAATAACTGTTTATTTGTTGAAGTGTTTAATTATTTTTTGAAGTGGAGTAACGAAATATTTGATTTTCTTACAAGCAATTCGTGATTTCTAAATTTTGTTAGTAGGGGTCCGTGACAAGCGCGAAAGTACATCAGGGATTCCGCGATGACAAAAAGGTTGTTCTAAATTCAACATGAGTTTAATATCGAAAAAAAAAACATAGAGCACTGTTCTAAATTCAACACAAGTTTTAATATCTAAGAAAAAAACAAACACAGAGTAGTTCCAAACAATAAGCTTAACCAAAGTAGGTAAAAGAGAAGCAATATATTTTATTTATTTTATTTTGTATTCTATCTCTATATTTATCCTCCTGACTCGCAGGAAAGCGACGGAGGTACTAATATATAGGGTAAACAATTAGACCCACCTGCTTCCGGAGATGCCAAGATATTGCTGTCCGCTTGTAATTTAATGGAGATATGATTGAAATTTAGAACTGCTTGCCAAGACCAACAAGCAAGGGAAAGTGCCGTAAAGTGTCTTTCCCAAGGACACAACGGAATGGCGCGAGTAGGTTTTGAACCGAGACAATGTTGATTATGAGCACGGCGCTTAATATGGATAAGTTTTTGTCTCCTCAAAATGATAAAGTGTTGGAGAAGGCAGGCTACAGGCCGACAAAAGTTTAAAAAATTGTTTTAAGTTTTTGAAAATTGCTGTGAAAATAAAATACAATTTTTTAATTTTTCCCAACTGACCAAAGGCTTAAAAAAGTGTGACGATGCTGGAAAATTTTAAATGTTTTTGATTTAGATTAATTTAAATGATGTAGAGTGGCTGGGAAGATTGAAACTGCCAAATGTTTGAAACATTATATTAAAATACTCCCTTATTGTACAACTAGTATCGCGAATCATTAGCTGTTTACCCTGCACGTAGGTATCCGTTGAACGTATGTTCTACCACTTAAAGCTCGTATTTTGTGAAAACGAAGTCCGAATGGGCAATGAATTAGCTGATGCCATTGTGTTTATGCGGAAAAGTAAGTCTGTGTAAAGTTGAAATTGTTTTACCTTTGCTGTCTTTTGTTTGTTTGCTTTTATTTTTCCTTCTTTCTGTTGTTTTTGCCACTTTTGGATCTTTGTTTACACTTTTGATTGCAGAAAGATAAATTTCGTACTGCTAAGGTCAACGGTCGTTTTCTCGCTTTTTGTTAGAGGAAGCGGAAGCGTTGATGAAATAGCCGCTTCCATATCCCTGGTTAGAGCGCCGTGATTGTAATCGACATGGTCTGAATTCAAAACCAACCCACGCCATTCCGTTGCGTCCTTGGGGAAAGGATCTTGGGGAGACTTGTCTATGTCCGCCTCGAATCAATTATAGACCCACTGCTACCTTGAGAGCAACCTGGGTTTCGGCGAGGAAGGTCAACCGTATATCAAGTCACTCGTCTAACTCAAGAAACCGAGGATAGCTTGTTGGCCAAAGAGAAGGCCGGCGCTGTGTTTATCAATCTCACAGCAGCCTACGATACTGTATGGCACCGCGGTTTATCTGCAAGCTACTCCGTCTTCTTTCGGACATACACATGGCCTCATTGATTATGGAACTTGTTGGTAATTAAAGTTTTACCCTCACCACCGGTACCGGAAAACAAAGCAGGCAACCGGAAAACAAATCCTTACAAGGAAAAACATACGACGCCTTAAAAATCAGTCCTGGCCCCCTTCTTGTTTAATACCTATACATATAACCTGCCAGTGACAGTTGGTAGAAAATTTGCTTATGCTGATAACATGGCCGTTTTGCACTATGTAAACAACTGGCAGGCATTATAGGAAACTCTTACTCAGGCATGGCAGCTCTATTATCCTACCTTTACAAATGGACGCTCAAGCTCAGTAAAACAAAGACTGCGTCGGTAGCCTTCCATCTTTACAACACTATAGTACATTAGCTTAACATCTTTGTCAACGTACAGGTCCTACCGTTTTGTGCTAAACCCACTTATCTTGGCATAAAGCTGGATAGGGCACTCACGTTTCATCGACACTTAGAGTCACTGCACAAGAAGTTAATATCTTGCGTTGGGCTTCTAAAGCGATATTCTGAATCAAGCTGTGGTGCGGATGTCACAGTACTCTGCACAGCCACCCTTGCCGTGGTCCATTCCACGGTTGAGCACAGCGCGCCTGTTTGGTGTCGCAATGCTCTACTCGCTTTATCGACAAGCCCATTAACGATGCCTTGCGCATAGTAACCGGTGCTTGCGTCCCACACCAACGGACAACCTTTTTATCTTATCAGGCATCCCACCAACTGAGCTTCGCCACCAAAAAGTCGTACTGTCTCTAGCTCCCCGTGCTCAGGGGCCAGAACACCTATAAAAGGCTCCTGTCTTAATTTGGTGGATAGCTGTGCCAACTTAAATCAAAATAAATAGGCATTTGTGCCTGTTGCACTGGAAGTGCTGAACAATCCTGCTCAGTCAGGCATCAGTGTAGCACGATGGGCGGAATATAGAAAGAGTGTGGAGCGGGGAGAAAACGGCTCTAAACTCCATATATTTATTGGGAATGTTGGCCCAACGCCACCGGGATGTGGCTTTCCCAGACCTGCATGGGTCAGGGTTAACCGCCTCCGAATCAGGGTTGGTCTATCCCGCTCAAAAATGCACAAATGGGATATGGATTCTACGGCGGCCTGTGAGTGTGGCGTAAAGGAGCAGACAGCTGAGCACGTAATAACATCTTGTCCCATTTATCACCATCCAAATTGAATTTGTACTCTCTCAGATGTCGACAAGAACCTAGCACGTGGCTGATGAAAACAAGTCCGGCCATTTAGTCAATTATTCAGCTCCCGTCCATCTTCCCCAACAAAGAAAAAAGGCCCAGATTTTTATAAAATGATTCGTTTATTTTAATATTTATATTTTTTTACTTATTTTCATCTCTATATAGGATTTGCCGATCAAAATGAGATATTCATCAATCGAAATGAGATTTACAGTACACCGATCACAATAAGACATTCACCAATTGAAATGAGATATGCATCGATCAAAATGACAAAAATATATACGCAACAACACTCTAAATAATCCTCGTTATTACCTGCAACAGATATGATGCAAAAAATTTTTAATTATTTTACGAGGATCAATCAATAATGCACAGTTTGGCAAAGCTGCATAATGTCTGATGTTCATGTGCGAAACTTGGGCCAGAAGTAGTTTAAGGCTTAAGATCAAAGTGTTTATCTGTAAAGTGTTTTGTTTTTCAGTAAAGCTAGCCAGAAATGGAACTCGTAGAGGCTTCGGCTACTATATCTGGTAAAGATCAAATGTCTTATATTAAGATAGAAACTTTACGTGGCAAAAACCCGAAAGAAATTCACAGAGCTTTAAGTGATCCTCGTATGACCCTTGAGTGACCCTCGCAAAATATATATATGTCTAAAAATGTTTTGCATTATATCTGTTGTAGGTAATAACAAGGATTAGTTAGAGCAGTGGTTCTCAACCTTTTTGCCGTTAAGTACCCCTGAGTCATAAAAACAATCAATATGTACCCCCGATAAGCTGAAACCAAATTAAGTGAGTATATTTTTACTACCAGTTTAATTAGCATTTTTAATATAGTATTACAAAGAATATAAATAAGAATATTTATTTCAAACACTTTGTAGGCTACTGATTAATTATTAGTGTGAAGGCAGTGCCTGTTTGTTGCAAATAAGTTTCTCAATTAAGGAGTGGTATTAGACAGGCACACGCGTAAGTCATGCTCCACATTAAGCCGTGATTGATGTTTATTTTTCATGTTTAACAGTGTCGAAAATCCTTGCTCGCAAAGGTAAGTACTGGGGAACATAAGCAAAGAGTTCAGAACAATATCAGATACAACAGGGTAAGTCAGATTCATCTTTGTCCAAAACTTGGTAAGGGTGAACTTTTCAAATGCATCTTTTGCAAAAGAGTTATTCACCAAATCTAAGAATTCTTCTTGAATGCTATCTGGAAGAGATTGCACATTCACAACGAATGGGTTTCGAATCAGTATTGATTCTATTTCACTCTTCTTCTTCTTCTTCTTTCGGCTTCTCCCTACTCGGGGTCGCCACAGCGCGATAGTAATCTCCATTTCACTCGGTCTACTTCATCTCCTTCCCTAGCTCCAACCCTTTCCATGTCTTCTCTCACCAAATCCATCCACCTTCTCCTTGGCCTTCCTCTTTTCCTTCTGCCTGGCACCGCCATCTCCATCATCCTTTTCCCCACGTAGTCTTCTTCTCTCCTTTTTACATGTCTATACCAACGTAGCCTCACATTCCGAAGTTTTTCTCCCAGCTTTGCAATTTTTGCAGTCCCTCTCACATATTCATTTCTTATCTTGTCTTTTCTTGTCACTCCCAGTGCCCATCTCACCATTTTCAACTCTGCAACTTCCATTTTTCCCATTTGCCGTTCAGTCACTGCCACCGTTTCCATTCCATAAAGCATGGCTGGTCTAACAACACTCTTGTATATTTTACCCTTAACCTTTGCTGATAGCTTCCTGTCGCACAGAACTCCAGATACCTTCCTCCAACTCATCCATCCTGCTTGGATCCTTCTCCTTACTTCTTCTTCACATCTTCCATCATTACTAACTATTGACCCCAGGTATTTGAAGTTTTTGGCTTTCTTTACCTTTTCTTCTTGCAACTTCAACTCTTCTCCATCATCCACACCCCCAACCCTCGTATATTCTGTCTTGCTCCGGCTCACTTTCAGGCCTCTTCTCTCCAGTGCATTTCTCCAAATCTCCAGGTCCTCCTCTAGCTCCCTATGATTTTGTCTACACAGAACTATGTCATCTGCAAACAGCATATCCCATGGTGCGTCCTTCCTGATGTTCTCTTGGCCCAGATGGTAGGTGCTTTCACGCAGCCTGGGCCGTAAGTAAGTCTGCTTATTGATTTTAAAATGACAGACCGAAACCGAACCTACCAAAACGGAAGGGTATCCACCTATTCCGATGTTCAGTGTGGGTCTGTTAATCGGCAAACGTCCTTTTCAGGACGGGGCAATGTCAGGATAAAACTGCCCTTTTCAGGGCACATTGCCAACAAGTTCCGAAGACCCACTATTCTTCAGCTGAACATCGAAGGCCTCACTGCAAGCAAGATGAATGTTCTTCATCACCTCGCTATGCAGTCTGAGGCACTCGTCATCCTACTGCAGGAGACCCACTGCACTGATGCAGAGAAGTTGGTGCTACCACACTACCAACTAGCTGGGTCTTCTTTAAGCAGGAAGCATGGCCTTGCCACGTTTGTCCACGAGCGACTGAGATACACGCTTTTGGACCAATCTCCACCGACATCGGAGATCGAGTGGCTGTGTGTGGACGTTGATGGCTATAAAATAGTCAACGTCTACAAACCACCACCAACGCGATTGCGAACCCTGGATCTCCCAGTGTTTCCTCACCCCTGTCTGTACGCTGGCGATTTTAACTGTCGTCATGCTGACTGGGGTTATGATGACAACAGTCCGGATGGTGAGTGCTTGGCTGGCTGGGCAAGTATTAATTGTCTTGCCCTCCTATATAATGCCAAGGACGCTGCCAGTTTTTATTCCGGCCGCTGGAACACTGGCACCAATCCAGATCTAGCTTTCGCTAGCGTAGGTCCAAACAGTCGCTTACCGGATAGACGTGTCCTTGAGAAGTTTCCCAGGTCACAACATCGACCCTCGCTTATTACACCACCAAGGTTTGCAATGGCAGTGCCAAGCATGCCTGTTAAGCGATGGAACTTCCGCAAGGCCAAATGGAGTCACTACATTGCTTTGACGAATAAATTCGCAAAGACTTTGTTGCCGCCTGATTCACTTGATGTGGATGCGGCTTACCAGGACTTCTGTAACATCATTAAGAAAGCAGCCAAAAAGACTATCCCACGCGGGTATCGAAACAACTATATTCCGTGTTGGGATGCAGAGTGTGAATCCCTCTATAAAACCTTTCTGCAGTCTCCTCAGGGAGACGACTCAAGTTTGGCTGCTACAACTCTGCTTGCCAAGCTTGACAGAAAACGGAGGGATCGATGGTCCGAAGCAGTTCGGAGCATTGACTTCTCACACTCTAGTCGAAAAGCGTGGAGTATTTTGAACAACCTTACTGGTAGGTCACGACACTCTCCTCGTCATTGTCCTGTTTCAGCCGATGCTATTGCATCTCAGCTGGTTAAAAATGGGAAATACGAGGCTGTTGACCGCAAGTCATCTCGACTTGTCTTTCAAGAAGTGTCTGACCTTTGGAGGGCCACAACACCAGACGCAGTAAATATCTCTGACAATTTTTCACAGAGAGAATTTGCTGCTGCCCTTCAACATTTAAAACCAGGTAAAGCTCCGGGTCCTGATTCCATCTGCCCCGAGCTTATACTCCATGCTGGAGCTGCTTTGAAGTCCTGGTTACGTGACTTCCTTTCTTCCTGTTTGCGCCGACTCAAAATTCCCAAGATCTGGAGAAGAGCGCTTGTGGTCGCGATCCCAAAACCAGCAAAGCCCGTGGGGGACCCAAAGAGTTATCGACCGATATCTCTGCTCTGTGTCCCCTACAAGATCCTCGAGAGGCTTATCTACGCCCGCGTTGAGCCATTAATCGATCCACTGCTCCCTAAAGAGCAGGCTGGGTTCCGACGCGGGAAGTCAACCGTAGATCAAGTTCTTCTGCTAACCCAGAACATCGAGGATTCTTTCGAGGCTAAAAAGAAGGCCGGTGCCGTATTTATCGATCTGACAGCTGCTTATGACACTGTCTGGCACCGTGGCCTTACCTGCAAGCTGCTGAGACTACTTCCGGATAAGCACATGGTCAAAATGATCATGGAGCTTGTCCGAAATCGAAGTTTCACCCTTACCACCGGTGACAGCAAGCAAAGCAGGCTACGCCGTCTTAAAAACGGCGTTCCTCAGGGATCGGTCTTGGCTCCTCTCCTATTTAACATCTATACGTACGATCTTCCTTCCATGATTTCCAGAAAGTTTGCTTATGCTGATGATTTAGCATTGTTGCACTCTTCTGGAAACTGGAAGGACTTGGAGGGGACATTAAGCCAAGATATGTCCACACTGTCAGCGTATCTCCAGACTTGGAGGTTGAAGCTCAGTCACACTAAGACGGTGACGACAGCCTTTCACTTAAACAACCGAGAGGCCAAACGTGAGCTAAAGGTCTACAACAATAGTAGACTTTTACCGTTCTGTCCAACGCCTACATACCTTGGGGTAAAACTGGACAGATCGCTCACGTTTCGTCACCATTTAGTGGCATTGCGCAAAAAACTATCTTCGCGCGTCACACTGTTGAGGCGACTCGTGGGCTCGGGATGGGGTGCTGGTGCTAAAACACTACGCATAGCCACCTTGTCTCTAGTCTACTCAACAGCTGAGTACTGTGCGCCAGTCTGGTGTCGCAGTGCTCACACTCGCCTCATTGACAGTGTCTTGAATGACGCCTTGCGCATAGATACTGGATGCCTGCGTCCCACTCCAACGGACCACCTAGCTGTACTTTCAGGCATCCAGCCAGCTGAGCTTCGCCGACTGGGAGCGACACTCTCCTTGGCTCACCGTGGATCTCTGGACCCCGATCATATTTTGCATGGTCTGTTAAATGGGTCCTCAGATACTGGCCAAGTGAGACTAAGATCCAGACGCCCGTTTGTGCCAGGTGCGCGGAATCTCTTGGACAATCTTGCCAGACTTGGCATCCGCGCCTCTGAATGGACGAATCAAAAATGGAACGCGGAGTACTGTGAAAATGCTTCCAGGCTCCGTGCTTTTGTGCCCGGGACCAGTGTCAGGCCTGTTGGGATGGGCTTACCCCGAGCAGCTTGGGTTAAGCTCAACCGCCTGCGGACTGGTGTTGGGCGATTCCATTCGTCCATGCACAAATGGGGTCTCGCTCCTTCACCGAATTGCGAGTGCGGCGCCTCAGAGCAAACCGCAGACCATGTACTAACAATGTGCCCCATACATCGGGCACCACATGGAGCACGCGGTCTGACGGTTTTGGATGACGAAACTCGATGCTGGCTTAATAACATCGCTGCCAGCATCTGATCCAGGCAGTGCAGCAGTCTGGGGTAGTAAAAGGATAAACCCTCGGCCCCAGTTCTGTTTGTGTCTGGCCTGGAGTGGATGCCCTTCAAACGATGACGACGACGATTCTCCGTCAGCCTGTCCATAATGACAACAAAAAGAAATGGGCTGAGTGCTGAACCTTGGTGGAGTCCAACACCTACCTTAAATTCTTCAGTCAACCCTGCTGCACTTCTCACAGTTGTTGTCGCTCCGTCGTACATATCCTGGATAATCCTTATGTAGCACTCTGATGTTTCAGCTAACCGCAAGCATTCCCACAGTTCTTTTCTGGGTACCCTGTCGTATGCTTTCTCCAGGTCAATAAAGGCACAGTGCACTGCCTTCTGCCCTTCAGTCCATTTTTCCAACAGCATCCTTAGACAAAAGATCGCATCGGTGGTACTCCTTCCTGGCATAAACCCAAATTGTTGCTCAGCAATTGTCACCTCCTTCCTTATCCTTGCTTCTATTATCCTCTCCCACAATTTCATAGTGTGGCTCATCAACTTGATCCCCCGGTAGTTTCCACATTCTTTGATGTCTCCTTTACCTTTGTACAAAGGTACAAGCACGCTCCTCCTCCATTCATCTGGCATCTTCTCTCCTCGCAAGAGTCTGTTGAAAAACTTCACTAAAAACTCCACACCTTTATTGCCTAGAGCAATCCATGCTTCCACTGGTATGTCATCAGGTCCTTGAGCCTTTCCCTTCTTCATCCTCCTCAACCCAGTCCTGACTTCTTCTCCAGAGATATCTTCCACGTCCTTTTCTCTCTCTTCTGTTCTCGTTTCTCTTCTTTCTCTAGGGTTTTCATGGTTGAGTAAGTTGTCGAAATACTCCTTCCATCTCTGTTTCACTTTCTCATTGATTCTATTTCACTCAATTCAGGGAAATAAAACTGCAACTCCTTTCGCAGAGAAGCTAGGTGGGCTTGCACAAGCTGCGCCACTTCTAGATTTCCAGTGATTTTAGTTTTAGTTATATTTAGTGCCTCATCAAGGTTTTTAAATCTCATCAAGCCTCATCAAAGCCTCATCAAGGCCCAGATGGTAGGTGCTTTCACGCAGCCTGGGCCGTAAGTAAGTCTGCTTATTGATTTTAAAATGACAGACCGAAACCGAACCTACCAAAACGGAAGGGTATCCACCCATTCCGATGTTCAGTGTGGGTCTGTTAATCGGCAAACGTCCTTTTCAGGACGGGGCAATGTCAGGATAAAACTGCCCTTTTCAGGGCACATTGCCAACAAGTTCCGAAGACCCACTATTCTTCAGCTGAACATCGAAGGCCTCACTGCAAGCAAGATGAACGTTCTTCATCACCTCGCTATGTAGTCTAAGGCACTCGTCATCCTACTGCAGGAGACCCACTGCACTGATGCAGAGAAGTTGGTGCTACCACACTACCAACTAGCTGGGTCTTCTTTAAGCAGGAAGCATGGCCTTGCCACGTTTGTCCACGAGCGACTGAGATACACGCTTTTGGACCAATCTCCACCGACATCGGAGATCGAGTGGCTGTGTGTGGACGTTGATGGCTATAAAATAGTCAACGTCTACAAACCACCACCAACGCGATTGCGAACCCTGGATCTCCCAGTGTTTCCTCACCCCTGTCTGTACGCTGGCGATTTTAACTGTCGTCATGCTGACTGGGGTTATGATGACAACAGTCCGGATGGTGAGTGCTTGGCTGGCTGGGCAAGTATTAATTGTCTTGCCCTCCTATATAATGCCAAGGACGCTGCCAGTTTTTTATTCCGGCCGCTGGAACACTGGCACCAATCCAGACCTAGCTTTCGCTAGCGTAGGTCCAAACAGTCGCTTACCGGATAGACGTGTCCTTGAGAAGTTTCCCAGGTCACAACATCGACCCTCGCTTATTACACCACCAAGGTTTGCTATGGCAGTGCCAAGCATGCCTGTTAAGCGATGGAACTTCCGCAAGGCCAATTGGAGTCACTACATTGCTTTGACGAATAAATTCGCAAAGACTTTGTTGCCGCCTGATTCACTTGATGTGGATGCAGCTTACCAGGACTTCTGTAACATCATTAAGAAAGCAGCCAAAAAGACTATCCCACGCGGGTATCGAAACAACTATATTCCGTGTTGGGATGCAGAGTGTGAATCCCTCTATAAAACCTTTCTGCAGTCTCCTCAGGGAGACGACTCAAGTTTGGCTGCTACAACTCTGCTTGCCAAGCTTGACAGAAAACGGAGGGATCGATGGTCCGAAGCAGTTCGGAGCATTGACTTCTCACACTCTAGTCGAAAAGCGTGGAGTATTTTGAACAACCTTACTGGTAGGTCACGACACTCTCCTCGTCATTGTCCCGTTTCAGCCGATGCTATTGCATCTCAGCTGGTTAAAAATGGGAAATACGAGGCTGTTAATCGCAAGTCATCTCGACTTGTCTTTCAAGAAGTGTCTGACCTTTGGAGGGCCACAACACCAGACGCAGTAAATATCTCTGACAATTTTTCACAGAGAGAATTTGCTGCTGCCCTTCAACATTTAAAACCAGGTAAAGCTCCGGGTCCTGATTCCATCTGCCCCGAGCTTATACTCCATGCTGGAGCTGCTTTGAAGTCCTGGTTACGTGACTTCCTTTCTTCCTGTTTGCGCCGACTCAAAATTCCCAAGATCTGGAGAAGAGCGCTTGTGGTCGCGATCCCAAAACCAACAAAGCCCGTGGGGGACCCAAAGAGTTATCGACCGATATCTCTGCTCTGTGTCCCCTACAAGATCCTCGAGAGGCTTATCTACGCCCGCGTTGAGCCATTAATCGATCCACTGCTCCCTAAAGAGCAGGCTGGGTTCCGACGCGGGAAGTCAAGCGTAGATCAAGTTCTTCTGCTAACCCAGAACATCGAGGATTCTTTCGAGGTTAAAAAGAAGGCCGGTGCCGTATTTATCGATCTGACAGCTGCTTATGACACTGTCTGGCACCGTGGCCGTACCTGCAAGCTGCTGAGACTACTTCCGGATAAGCACATGGTCAAAATGATCATGGAGCTTGTCCGAAATCGAAGTTTCACCCTTACCACCGGTGACAGCAAGCAAAGCAGGCTACGCCGTCTTAAAAACGGCGTTCCTCAGGGATCGGTCTTGGCTCCTCTCCTATTTAACATCTATACGTACGATCTTCCTTCCATGATTTCCAGAAAGTTTGCTTATGCTGATGATTTAGCATTGTTGCACTCTTCTGGAAACTGGAAGGACTTGGAGGGGACATTAAGCCAAGACATGTCCACACTTTCAGCGTATCTCCAGACTTGGAGGTTGAAGCTCAGTCACACTAAGACGGTGACGACAGCCTTTCACTTAAACAACCGAGAGGCCAAACGTGAGCTAAAGGTCTACAACAATAGTAGACTTTTACCGTTCTGTCCAACGCCTACATACCTTGGGGTAAAACTGGACAGATCGCTCACGTTTCGTCACCATTTGGTGGCATTGCGCAAAAAACTATCATCGCGCGTCACACTGTTGAGGCGACTCGTGGGCTCGGGATGGGGTGCTGGTGCTAAAACACTACGCATAGCCACCTTGTCTCTAGTCTACTCAACAGCTGAGTACTGTGCGCCAGTCTGGTGTCGCAGTGCTCACACTCGCCTCATTGACAGTGTCTTGAATGACGCCTTGCGCATAGTTACTGGATGCCTGCGTCCCACTCCAACGGACCACCTAGCTGTACTTTCAGGCATCCAGCCAGCTGAGCTTCGCCGACTGGGAGCGACACTCCCCTTGGCTTACCGTGGATCTCTGGACCCCGATCATATTTTGCATGGTCTGTTAAATGAGTCCTCAGATACTGGCCAAGTGAGACTAAGATCCAGACGCCCGTTTGTGCCAGGTGCGCGGAATCTCTTGGACAATCTTGCCAGACTTGGCATCCGCGCCTCTGAATGGACAAATCACAAATGGAACGCGGAGTACTGTGAAAATGCTTCCAGGCTCCGTGCTTTTGTGCCCGGGACCAGTGTCAGGCCTGTTGGGATGGGCTTACCCCGAGCAGCTTGGGTTAAGCTCAACCGCCTGCGGACTGGTGTTGGGCGATTCCATTCGTCCATGCACAAATGGGGTCTCGCTCCTTCACCGAATTGCGAGTGTGGCGCCTCAGAGCAAACCGCAGACCATGTACTAACAATGTGCCTTATACATCGGGCACCACATGGAGCACGCGGTCTGACGGTTTTGGATGACGAAACTCGATGCTGGCTTAATAACATCACTGCCAGCATCTGATCCAGGCAGTGCAGCAGTCTGGGGTAGTAAAAGGATAAACCCTCGGCCCCAGTTCTGTTTGTGTCTGGCCTGGAGTGGATGCCCTTCAAACGATGACGACGACGACGACGACGAAGGTTTTTAAACATGTTCAGATTTTCATCTTTAACATTTTTTTTCCAGAGATTGAGCTTCATGTTAAATGTCCTCAGTTTGTCCATAAAATCAATCACTGTATGAAAACGGTCTTGGAGAGACAAGTTCAATAAATTAAGCCCGAGAATATATCAGAAAAGTAGGCCAGCTTTTGAAGCCACTGGCTATCTGACAGTTTCTGAACGAACTCAAGTGACCTTGTCTTGTTAACACGTTTGAAAAATTCAAAAAGCTCCTCCTTTAGTAATTCTACTCTTCTTATCACATTTCCCCGAGACAACCAGCGAACTTCAGTGTGAAACAGTAACGCTTCATAATTACTTCCTAATTCGTGGCACAGTAGGGAAAATAGTCGTGTATTTAGGGAACTTTATTTGATAATATTTATCATATGAACAACATCATCAAGTACTAATCTCAACCCAGGTGGTAGAGTTCTACATGCCAGAGCATATCGATGACGCATGCAATGAAGATGCATTGTTTTAGAATTCATCTCTGCTACTTTTCCTCGAAACCCTGATCGACGGCCAAGCATCGATGCTCCGTCAGTTGTGCATGCACATACGTTATTCCGGGACAATCCTTCTCTCTCAAAAAAATTTGAGACCTTAATAAAAATGTCTTCGCCTCTTATTGTGGAATCTAGAGTATGACAGAACAAGAAATCTTTCTTAAAATCTTCGCCACTGACGCATCGTACAAACACAAGGAGTTGAGCACAAACAGTCACATAAGTCGACTCATCAAGTTGGATAGCAAATTTTGCAAAAGGTGCCTTTTTTAATTCCGCAATCACATGTTGTTTGACATCATCAGATATACAGGTATCTACTATATGTCGATGAACTGTATCGTTTGAGTGGGGTATTAATGCAACCTTCTCAGCATCACATCAACCAACACATCGAATTATATCTTCACAGTAAGGGATGATTAATTTCTCTGCAATGTTGTGAGTTTTTTTTTCTTGTGGAATTCTCAATGATACCATGTAAGACGCATGCAGCCCAGCTTCATTTTGTTGACTGATATACCCTGAACGATCAAGGCGTGCTTGCTTTAATTCATCTTCTTTTTGCTTGAAAAAAGCTGTACCCTTACTTTTATGATTTGGATAACATCCGTTTAGATGGCGTTTGAGAAAGGTAGGCTTCATGCACCCAACAGATAAAACCTTACAGCATAAAACACACTTTGGAAATTGACGCCCATTTTTGTTAATGGCAGTGAATTCATACTGGATGTAGTTTTCATAATACTTTCTTTTCTTCGCTAGTGAAGACATAATTAAACTTTAAACAACAATTTTGGAATAATAACCAGAAAAAACACATCAACATATTGCAATGAGTTACATTTTTTAGAAAGTAAATGCATTCAAAAACTTAAGGCAAAAATAAACATTACAAAAACAATTCTACCTCAAATGAAAAAATAAACTACCAGCTGATTAGTTTTAAAATAAAATATTAAAATTTGATTTATTCCATCCTTTCTTTTCTTTGCGTTTTTTGTTCTGTATCGTATGTCAGTAAGTCAGTAATTGTCTTCAAAAATTAATCACTTAAGTTAACTTCATCCCTATTCTATTTTTTCTTTAAAAAAATTTTGCCATGTCTACTTTGATACTAACTAATGAAGTTTAGATTCGTTTTGTGCTACTTAAAGTTTACTCGCATAGCTTATCTGGCAAAGCTGTGAGTTTTACATTGTTGCGTCACAGCAACACAAGATCAGTCAAAATTTACGCCGAGTTTTCAATCGGCATGCATTTTAGTATAGAATATTAAAGTAAAAAACAGCCATACGTAAACACTCGACCGCCATCCAAGTACCCCTTGAACTTTTCTCGCGTACCACTGGGGGTACGCGTACCCCAGGTTGAGAACCACTGAGTTAGAGTGTTGTTGCGAAGCGTTTTTGATTCTTACAATGTCTAATGAAGTTCCAAAAAGTTCAAGAAAAATAAAACTCATTTCAGAAGAAACAAGACAGAGAATAGTTGATCTCAGTTTACAGGGGAGGCCTGCTGCTGAAATCTCTAGAATGTTGTCCGTTAATTACAAATCTGTTTGGAGAATTTTGAAACGGTTTAATTCAACAGGTGAAGTTGAAGTGAAAAAGTGGGGCGGCGATTTACGATCAAAACTCACAGCAGATCAGAAAAACAAAATTCTACTGTGGGTGGATCAAGATTGTCTAATGCGTATTTCTGATTTTATAACCAATGTTTATGAACATTTTTCAATCAGGGTTTCCAACAGCACAATACAGTGTATTTTAAAAGATTTTCATTACACAATAAAATCTGTTGTGTCTGTTCCTGAAAAAAAAAACAATGAAAGGACCTTAAATCTGAGAGAAGAATATGCTGCAAAATTTAGGCATCTTGAGTCAACATCAAAACCCAAAAACTTCATTTTTTTAGATATTGTTGTGAATCGGTTTAGTGTTGTGAGTCGCCCAAAAAGAGGAAGGTCGAGACAAGGTATCTCCACCTATGTTCCAGTTTCTGCAGCTAAAAGCCGAAATATTTCAGGCGTAGCTGCAATGAATAGATATGAAATGATATTCCATAAAATTTATGATAAGGCAGTAACAAAGGAGGATTTTAAGCAATGTTTAATTGAACTGAAAGCAGCAACTGTTTCTGCTGGAATTGAAAATCCTATTTATATAATTGATAATGCTGGTATCCATTATTATCGCGGATTACTTGAAACCATCAATAAACTGAGCCTTAATATCTGTTATCTTTTTCCTTATTCTCCTTTTCTGAGTCCTATAGAAAACATTTTTTCTGTGTGGAAAAATTTAATTATCCGAGGAGAAGCCCGTTGTGAGAAGGAATTAAAAGAGTTTATTACTTCAAAGTTTAATGATATTACAAAGGAGAATTGTGATGGTTTTTACAGGAAAAATGCTCGGTTATATTTTGAAATTTGAAAGAAGAGAAATAAGTTTAGAATAAATTTACTCATTTTTTGTTTTATTTTATTTTTCCTTTTTGATCAGTGCATATCTCATTTCGATCGGTGCATATCTCATTTCGATCGGTGAACGTCTCATTTTGATTGGTGTATATCTCACTTCAATCGGTTAAGTCTCATTTTGATTGGCAAACCCTATATTTATCGTCGTAACTTGCATGAAAGCGACGGAAAGTCGCTATACATATGGCAAGCAATTATCCCGACCTGCTTCCGGAGATGCCAAGATATTGCTGTCCTCTTGAAATTTTTTATTTTAGTTTTTTAGTTTTGTAGATACGACTGAAATTTAGAAGTGCTTGTCAAGACCACCGAGCTGGGGAAAATGTCGTAAAGTATCTTTCCGAAGGTTGCAACAGAATGGCATGAGTAGGTTTTAAACCGAGACCATGTCAATCACAATCACGGCGCTCTAACCACTCGATCAAGATGTCGACTTTTTTTGACTGATTGGATGGATTAGCCCGGATCCATACAAGAGTGTTTAGTTGAGATGTAAAGCAAAGAGGGTGGCGAATCTGGACACATATGCTCTCGAATCACTTCTGGCTACCTAATGGACTAGAGTTGCCAATGGGTAATCGACAAGAACACTTAGAGATTATATTTATTTTTGTAATTTTATTTGTAATTGGCAACCCTGACACAAATTGCTCGGATACATAAAGTTTTGTTTTAAGATTTTAGAAAAATTATTCTGACACTTTTCAGGGGAAATCGTCAGAATAAAGCAGAAATTGACGATTTCGCCTGAAGAGTGTCAGATGAAAAGCTTTGGGAAGAAAAATCTTTTACTTCACGCCATCTTCAAATTCTGTACCACCAAACGTCTATAGAAAAATCATTATTGAAAATTGAAACCGCAACGCCCGACTGCAGCGCCCCCTTCTTGCCCTTCCTCTCCAGCCCCTATGCGCCACTTTCAAAAAACGATTTCTATTTGGTTAAGTTCTCTTTAGAACAATTTTGCAATTTAAAATTTTTTTATTGAATACAAGAATACGTTAAAATTATTGAATAGAACAGTAACATTGAGTTATTGATTCAGCTCAGAAATCTCTATAACGGTGCCTGTCGGGAGCAGACTGCTCCCAAGAACAACACCGTCCCCCTGCCGTCCTGTTATTATTTTAAGTAACACACAATAAAGAATAACTAACGAAATTTGTTATTTTGGAAGAGCCTATCAAACTGGTCCGGTTTGACCACGAGGCAGCTCTCACTTTCAAAACAGTCGGTGTTCCTTACCCTTGTTTAATTGATTTTTTAATTGAAAAATCAAAAATAATAAAATGTGATTCAAATACTTTTTCTCATTGAAAAGAATTTTACTCCAAGTAAAAGTCGATGATGTTGATTTGTTGTTTGAAGGATCGGAAGCGTTCGCTTGTCTGATTTTCTCGGCTTTTGATCAGGAAGAATATGGATTCATTAACTTTGAGGTAAGGCTGGCCTCCAGCTTGATCCTGTAATACACAACCTTGGGTTTCCCCATCGTATGGTTTAAAAATTTCAAAGCTTTATGTCAAATTGAAAAAAGTCTAATCCTTACCTTAATATTTCAGTTATTTTTGAGGAATCAAGGCATTAGTAGCAGACTATTTGAAAATAACCTGCTCTGCTAAAGCAGTTATCTCTGATTATAGGGAGTTTTTCATGCGCATTCATGTAAACATTAACTTACTTAAACTTTTTTACATAGTTGTATGCAAATCAAAAAGAATTCCTGGTTAATTTTGCGCAATTACTAGAGGTGAAGAGTGAATAAAGTTAGCAAAGCTTTCAACTTATTTATTTGAGTGCCACCGTTCACCTCTCTGGGTTTATGTTTCTAACAAGTTTTTTTACTTTTGTAATTGGAAAAAAACAATTTGCTTTTAAATTGTGAAAATATATGGCTCCAAATTTATAATACGATCATGGACGACACATTTATTCTTGGTGTTATATACCGTCATTCCAAAGGTAATGAAAAAAGTTTTATTTCGGCTCTAAAATTAGTTAAACTAAATAATATGACACGCAAGTATTGTATAATTTGCGACTTCAATGTTAATGTAAACTCAAGCGATATTTCATATAATTGCGCACTGTTTTTTAGTATTTTAAGTAGTAGGCCTAATGGAGTCTTTTCACTCATAGATAAATCAACTCGTGTAAATAGCAGTTCGTCTACAGCTTTTTATAGGCCATATTTTAAAAACAACATCTCCAATATAATTTATTCTTGTATCTTTTTATCTGAAATTAGTGATCATTTCACCGTGAAATGTTTAGTGGCAATCATTAATTTAATTCAAACAATAATAATCGAAAATCTAAAATTACAAAATACGTGTACAGAGAAGAAAGCAAATTTGATAACGAACAATTTACATCTGATCTGTGTATTTTTTTAAGATCATCTTTAATCAAGCAAAAATTTGATTTTTCTACTGAAGTTGATCAAAACTTTTCCAGCTTTGTCAATACATTCAACGAATGTGTCAACAGGCATGCCCACTCAAAATCGGTTCTCTTAAAAAAATCAAATTATTAAAAAAACCGTGGATAACTAAAGGAATTTTTGAATCTATTCGACACCAGCAGAAAATGTATGTTTTGGAGTACTTAAATGGAACAGATTTACAAAAAATATTCTATAGACAATATGCTAATAAATTAACCAAAATCAAAAAAACCTCTAAAAAAATGTATTTCATATCAAAAATAATCAATTCCAGAAATGATTCACGTAAATTTTGGAGCCTCATAAATTCTTAAAGCCTGAGAGAATAAAATCAGCATCTTCAAAATTTTTAAATATTAATAATTGTAAAATTAGTGATTCAATTGAAATTGCTGAACATTTCAATAAACATTTTTCTAATATTGGCAAGGCTCTAGCAGACAACGTAGATTTTGTTAATTCTTATGACTATCGCAATATCGGATCCTATATCGTCTTCTATGTTCTTTCGTCCTGCCTTTGATAGTGAAATAATCAACATCATTAATCAACTTGATTCGCGCAAAAGTTGTGAATCGGACGGAATAAGTGCTAAATTTGTTATTTTTGCAGCCTATGTTATTATACCATATCTAACTATATTATGTAACCATTATCTTACGTAGCTTTAGTTTATTTCCAAGCTGCTTAAAGACAGCAAAAGTAGTTCCAATTTTCAAATCTAGCAATAAAAACAACCTTCTTAACTACAGACCTATTTCATTATTGCCAATTTTTTCTAGAAGAGTTGAAAAAATAGTTTAGAATAATAGATTAGAGCCGTTTTCACTTGTTACGATAACACCGAATCAAAAAATTATTCTGCTCTTGTTCTGCTTGATCTAGCAACAGCATTCGACACCGCCAAACCCAAAATTTTACTGAATAAGCATGATAACTATGGTATGCGAGGTATCGTCAATCAATTTTTCCTATTGTTTTTATCCCACCGGACCCAATATGTTTCTTTTAACAATTGTTCTTTTTCTCTGGAAAACATTGAAATAGGTGTTTCCCAAGGTTTTTCTCTTGGCCCACTTCTTTTCTTACTTTATATAAACATTTTGCCGAATTCTGTTCAAAGTACTCCTCGATTATTTGCTGTAATACTAGCTTACTAATAAGTAAATCTACGCCCGAAAAACTTCAAATTGAATTAAATAAAGATATAACCTCTGTTTACAATTGGGTAAACTCTAAAAACTTACACTTACTACTTATCAATAAACCTACAAGAATTTCCAAAAATAATGCAACTCTTTTGGTTCATATATGGAGCAATTCATTGGTAAGCATGAAGATAAACTGTGGTGTTTTAACCCACTGTATATCTGATCACCTTCCTGTCATGATGTGCACTTCCATCAGCAAAATTTCTCATCAAAATGTCCAACAATGTCGCCATTTTACAGATCAAAATGTATATCTATTCTCTAAAGCTCTTTCAGAAAGCAATATTACTCCTATATTATGTGATTCTGACCCAAATTCCAGCTACCAAAAATTACAAAAGCTTTATATGAATAAATTTGAAAATTTCTTTCGTTTAACTAAATTTTCTTGCAAAAAAACAAATAATCTGTGGTTTGATTCTGATCTTCACATACTATTAAACAAAAAAGAAAAACTGTATAAAAGATACATTAATAATAAAAACCCGCAAACAAGACAGGCATTTACACAAGTCAGAATTTTGTATTTTTCCACTGTTAAAACAAAAAAACAGAAATATTATAATTTAAAATTTAGCAATAGTAAAAAAGACATTAAAAGCACTTGGAAATTGATTAATTCTATTATAGGAAAAAAATATATATCTAATTGCAGAAGCCTCAACATTGATGGAAAAATTGTTCATGATCCTTTAAAAATAGCAAACTGGCGTAGGTAAAGAATACGGACCCCCCCTTGTAAAAATAATTTAAAATAACAAAAATAGGGTTAGGGTTAGGGTTAGGGTTAGCCTAACCCTAACCCTAACCCTAACCCTAACCCTAACCCATTTCGGAATTTTCCCTATTTTTGTTATTTTAAATTATTTTTACAAGGGGGGTCCGTATTCTTTACCTACGCCAGCAAACTATTTCAATAAACATTTTGCTGATGTTCCCAATGAAGTAGTGAAATCTTTACCTCCCAAGAAGAAACATTTCTCAGAATATTTAAAATCTTCTACATGCCAATCAATGTTTACTTGGCCAACATGTCCTCAAGAACTTGCTAACATTCTGAAAAATTTAAAAAACAAATTAAGTACAGGGCCAGATCATATTCCAACTAAAGTTCTTAAATCCTCACCTCATAATATACTTCTAGCACTTAGCCATGTCTTCAATCTTTCTATGAGTAAAGGTGAATTCATAGATTGCTTTGAACTTGCAACTGTGTGTTCTGTGTTCAAAAAAGGTGATTCCAACAATATTAATAATTATCGACCAGTTAGTTTATTATCAAATATTTCGAAATTACTTGAAAAAGTTATGTATAATATATTGTACTCATTTTTAGAAAAGCAAAATTTTTTTTACAAATATCAATTTGGTTTTAGAAAAAATCATTCTACTACACATGCAATTTCAATTTTAGTGAAAAAAATATCTCAGTCATTTGCCTGTAAAAAGGCAACCCTAGGAATTTTTTTGGATTTATCTAAAGCAGTGCTTCCCAACCTTTTTTGCGTCAAGCCCCACTTTTATCTTGTAAAAAATCTCAGGCCCCACCAAAACTACTACATGTCGTATGAATTTTTTATTCTAAAACTAAAACGCTGCATCAATTATAAGTGAAAATACACATAGTTTCTACAATTTATTACTGGACGAAACCATACAATAGCATGGTTAATGGGAGCCCTGTGCTTGATGCTGCCTACAGAGCTGCTTGATTCGAGGTTCCAGTTTAGTCAGTTTCAGTCTCAAATCACCACGTTTTGTGATTTCTAGTTGATTTCTCTTAGCATGCAACAAATCCGCAACAACGCTAAACCCACATTCAACCAAATAAGATGACGGAAAACTTATCAGTTTTTGACTTGCCAAAGCAGTACATCGAGGGTATTTCTTTTTTGCATTCCTGCGACAGCCACATTAGGTTTCCTTTAATCTTGAAAAGTGTTTTCATGGATTCATCTTGCTGCAGCTCACATAATTCTTGTTGGTATTGTTCTGATACTGTAGATAAATCTGACAAAAGTGGTTGAGTTAACCAAGAAGGAAACTCCATTGCTTTCAGATCATAAAATCTTTGGTTGAAATCATTCATCAGCATTTCTAAGTGTTCAGCAATAACTGTGTTTGCCTCTTGAGTGACGTCACATTCTTTTAACCAAGGAAATTGAACGTAGCTTTTTGACAAAATATTGCCTCTGCACAAACTGAGAAATGTCACAAATCCAAATATTTTTGCTTTGGCATCACAAAGTGTTGCATCGGCTCCTTGAAGCTGCTTGTTTAAAGAACAAAGCTTTTCAAAAATATCTGCCAAATAGCTAACATAAGCTTTGCCATCTGTGGTCATCAGGAGAGTCATTTCCGATTTGTCCTTCAAAAACTCACTGAGTGGTTCGAACAGTTCCACTAATCGCCTTAGGCAGTTTCCCTTTGACAACCACCTCACTTCGGTGTGGAGCAATAATCTCACATGATTTGTATGATTAACTTCACAAAACTTCTGGAACAAACGTTCTGTTTTGGCATTTGCTTTGATATAATTAATGCATTTGATCGCAGAATGTAGTATTTTGTGCAGTTTAGGAGCAAGATTTTTTGCAACTAAATTTTTTCTATGAATCACACAATGTACAACTAACATGTTTGGATTTTCGTCCTTTAGCAATTTTAAACATCCTGTATTTTTACCTATCATGGCAGGGGCGCCATCGGCCGCACACGAAACAATGTTGGTTTTAGGAATTTCATTATCATCGAAATAATTGCTTACTTTGTTGTAGATATCAACTCCACGAGTGGTGGTTTCTAATGACTGACAAAATAGCATCTCTTCTTGAAATTTTTCCTTGTCAATATACCTCACATATGCTAATAACAATGCTTCGCTTTTCCTAACTGTGCATTCATCGATTTGCAATGAGAACTTTTGTGATTTCAACTTCTCGATAAGTTGTAGCTCAACATCTTGCCCCATTTCATCAATTCTTCTTCTGACTGTGTAGAAAATTACTAACGCACGTGTTTTATTTTATTTCTCTTGAGTTTCTAATCATTATTTGCGCGAGCACTCGCTGCCAGCGCCTTTTTTGTTTTACGCTTTATTTTTAATTAATCTTACCTTGAAGCATAGTTGTGTCTGCAGCGCGTTGATTTTAGAGCTGGCTTTTTTGCGTTTGTTCACACTTCTCAATTTGTGAGGCGACCAGCTGCAGTGTTTGTGGGCAGCTGGTTGAAGTCTGAGTAGACTTAGCGTGCAGTTTAAGATAATTCCCGTTTTCCCCGTGAGTCAGCACCGAAGTGAACTGCTCGGTAAGATACCTATGCTTTTTCTTTTTGTGTTTAATTTTTAGTTTGTTTTTGCATGGCCCAGATGGTAGATGCTTTCACGCAGCCTGGGCCGTGAGTAAGTCTGCTCATTGATTTTAAAATGACAGACCGAAACCGAACCTACCAAAACGGAAGGGTATCCACCCATTCCGATGTTCAGTGTGGGTCTGTTAATCGGCAAACGTCCTTTTCAGGACGGGGCAATGTCAGGATAAAACTGCCCTTTTCAGGGCACATTGCCAACAAGTTCCGAAGACCCACTATTCTTCAGCTGAACATCGAAGGCCTCACTGCAAGCAAGATGAATGTTCTTCATCACCTCGCTATGCAGTCTGAGGCACTCGTCATCCTACTGCAGGAGACCCACTGCACTGATGCAGAGAAGTTGGTGCTACCACACTACCAACTAGCTGGGTCTTCTTTAAGCAGGAAGCATGGCCTTGCCACGTTTGTCCACGAGCGACTGAGATACACGCTTTTGGACCAATCTCCACCGACATCGGAGATCGAATGGCTGTGTGTGGACGTTGATGGCTATAAAATAGTCAACGTCTACAAACCACCACCAACGCGATTGCGAACCCTGGATCTCCCAGTGTTTCTTCACCCCTGTCTGTACGCTGGCGGTTTTAACTGTCGTCATGCTGACTGGGGTTATGATGACAACAGTCCGGATGGTGAGTGCTTGGCTGGTTGGGCAAGTATTAATTGTCTTGCCCTCCTATATAATGCCAAGGACGCTGCCAGTTTTTTATTCCGGCCGCTGGAACACTGGCACCAATCCAGATCTAGCTTTCGCTAGCGTAGGTCCAAACAGTCGCTTACCGGATAGACGTGTCCTTGAGAAGTTCCCCAGGTCACAACATCGACCCTCGCTTATTACACCACCAAGGTTTGCTATGGCAGTGCCAAGCATGCCTGTTAAGCGATGGAACTTCCGCAAGGCCAATTGGAGTCACTACATTGCTTTGACGAATAAATTCGCAAAGACTTTGTTGCCGCCTGATTCACTTGATGTGGATGCAGCTTACCAGGACTTCTGTAACATCATTAAGAAAGCAGCCAAAAAGACTATCCCACGCGGGTATCGAAACAACTATATTCCGTGTTGGGATGCAGAGTGTGAATCCCTCTATAAAACCTTTCTGCAGTCTCCTCAGGGAGACGACTCAAGTTTGGCTGCTACAACTCTGCTTGCCAAGCTTGACAGAAAACGGAGGGATCGATGGTCCGAAGCAGTTCGGAGCATTGACTTCTCACACTCTAGTCGAAAAGCGTGGAGTATTTTGAACAACCTTACTGGTAGGTCACGACGCTCTCCTCGTCACTGTCCCGTTTCAGCCGATGCTATTGCATCTCAGCTGGTTAAAAATGGGAAATACGAGGCTGTTAATCGCAAGTCATCTCGCCTTGTCTTTCAAGAAGTGTCTGACCTTTGGAGGGCCACAACACCAGACGCAGTAAATATCTCTGACAATTTTTCACAGAGAGAATTTGCTGCTGCCCTTCAACATTTAAAACCAGGTAAAGCTCCGGGTCCTGATTCCATCTGCCCCGAGCTTATACTCCATGCCGGAGCTGCTTTGAAGTCCTGGTTACGTGACTTCCTATCTTCCTGTTTGCGCCGACTCAAAATTCCCAAGATCTGGAGAAGAGCGCTTGTGGTCGCGATCCCAAAACCAGGAAAGGCCGTGGGGGACCCAAAGAGTTATCGACCGATATCTCTGATCTGTGTCCCCTACAAGATCCTCGAGAGGCTTATCTACGCCCGCGTTGAGCCATTAATCGATCCACTGCTCCCTAAAGAGCAGGCTGGGTTCCGACGCGGGAAGTCAAGCGTAGATCAAGTTCTTCTGCTAACCCAGAACATCGAGGATTCTTTCGAGGTTAAAAAGAAGGCCGGTGCCGTATTTATCGATCTGACAGCTGCTTATGACACTGTCTGGCACCGTGGCCTTACCTGCAAGCTGCTGAGACTACTTCCGAATAAGCACATGGTCAAAATGATCATGGAGCTTGTCCGAAATCGAAGTTTCACCCTTACCACCGGTGACAGCAAGCAAAGCAGGCTACGCCGTCTTAAAAACGGCGTTCCTCAGGGATCGGTCTTGGCTCCCCTCCTATTTAACATCTATACGTACGATCTTCCTTCCATGATTTCCAGAAAGTTTGTTTATGCTGATGATTTAGCATTGTTGCACTCTTCTGGAAACTGGAAGGACTTGGAGGGGACATTAAGCCAAGACATGTCCACACTTTCAGCGTATCTCCAGACTTGGAGGTTGAAGCTCAGTCACACTAAGACGGTGACGACAGCCTTTCACTTAAACAACCGAGAGGCCAAACGTGAGCTAAAGGTCTATAACTGACATGGGCAAACTACGGCCCGCGGGCCAAATCCGGCCCGCGAGCTTGTTTAATCTGGCCCGCCTGCTATTACCACGAACGAGTACTTAAAAGCAATTCATTACTGATTGTTGAATATAGTTTCCCTTTTCCCTACAGAAAAATCACATTCCAATGCCCAAGCATACGAATCAATTGATCTTGTTGAAGTTTCCTTGTTTATGCCTGTAATTCTTTTCTCATAACTAAGCGTTTGTTACATCACAGTTAAAAAATCGTTGAAAATTTATTTGTGACTTCTAGTTTAATCACATATCACAAGATAAGATGAAAGAGGAAAACCCTGACATGGATATAACTTTTTTGCACTGCATCATCCATCAGGAGGCCTTGTGTAAGTCTGTACTGCAGCTTAATCATGTGGTGAAGGCAGTGATAAAACTGATCAACTACATAAAAGGAAGAGGACTTCACCATAGACAGTTTATAAAGTTTTTCGAAAAAATCGATTCTGATCACCAGGACTTGCTTTACCATTCTCATGTTAAGTTAAGTTTGGGAAAAGCATGTAAACGTTTCTGGGTACTTAAACAGGCCATTTGCTTATTTATGTAGTTAATCAGAAAAGGTGATGACTTTCCTGAACTAGAAGACGGAGATTAACTTTGTGATTTTTTTTTTGCAAGAGACATATTGACATACATGAATGACTTGAATACGAAGTTGCAAGGGAAAAATCTTTTCGCTCTCGAGATGTACACGAATGTTAAAGCTTTTAAATCTAAACTGACTTTATTTTTAGAACAATTGCTAAGCAATTCGTTTGTACATTTCCCCACTTTAGTGACTATGAAAGAAGCTTCTAAACATGTAAATAAATACAGCAAGTTACTGGATAATCTGCATCAACAATTTTGCCGTAGATTCCAAGATTTTATAAAACTCCAAAAATCATTTAATATTGTCTCAGCCTCCCTATCTCGAGTTGCTCTGACAGCACCACAGGAGTTGCAATTGGTATTGATTGACCTTCAGAGTGACTACCTTTTGAAAGAGAAATTTCAAGTCCTGAAGCTGAATGAATTTTACGCTTTATTAAATGATGCTACGTTCCCGAATATACAAAAAATGGCGCAGAGAATGTTGGTTCTCTTTGGCTCAACATACATTTGTGAACAGACTTTCAGCTTGATGAATTTTAACAAATCAAACCACAAATCTCGATCAACTGATACTCAGCTAAAATCTGTTTTAACAATCGCGACAACTAAGCTATCCCCAGATTTTGATACTTTGGCAAAGAAAAACGTGGCTTAAAGACTGCAATTAAATGTAACATTACAGCAAGATTTTTTATCATTTATAACTGGTTTATTATTGTGAACAGCCTTTAATAAACTATGCTACAGCTTAACACTCTTGTCCGTTTCATACATTCACATAGTCCGGCCCGCTTGTCAAAGTTTAAAAAAATTTTGGCCCGCCGTCCAAAAAGCGTGCCCACCCCTGGTCTATAACAATAGTAGACTTTTGCCGTTCTGTCCAACCCCTACATACCTTGGGGTAAAACTGGACAGATCGCTCACATTTCGTCACCATCTAGTGGCATTGCGCAAAAAACTATCCTCGCGCGTCACACTGTTGAGGCGACTCGTGGGCTCGGGATGGGGTGCTGGTGCTAAAACACTACGCATAGCCACCTTGTCTCTAGTCCACTCAACAGCTGAGTACTGTGCGCCAGTCTGGTGTCGCAGTGCTCACACTCGCCTCATTGACAGTGTCTTGAATGACGCCTTGCGCATAGTTACTGGATGCCTGCGTCCCACTCCAACGGACCACCTAGCTGTACTTTCAGTCATCCAGCCAGCTGAGCTTCGCCGACTGGGAGCGACACTCTCCTTGGCTTACCGTGGATCTCTGGACCTCGATCATATTTTGCATGGTCTGTTAAATGAGTCCTCAGATACTGGCCAAGTGAGACTAAGATCCAGACGCCCGTTTGTGCCAGGTGCGCGGAATCTCTTGGACAATCTTGCCAGACTTGGCATCCGCGCCTCTGAATGGACAAATCACAAATGGAACGCGGAGTACTGTGAAAATGCTTCCAGGCTCCGTGCTTTTGTGCCCGGGACCAGTGTCAGGCCTGTTGGGATGGGCTTACCCCGAGCAGCTTGGGTTAAGCTCAACCGCCTGCGGACTGGTGTTGGGCGATTCCATTCGTCCATGCACAAATGGGGTCTCGCTCCTTCACCAAATTGCGAGTGTGGCGCCTCAGAGCAAACCGCAGACCATGTACTAACAATGTGCCCCATACATCGGGCACCACATGGAGCACGCGGTCTGACGGTTTTGGATGACGAAACTCGATGCTGGCTTAATAACATCACTGCCAGCATCTGATCCAGGCAGTGCAGCAGTCTGGGGTAGTAAAAGGATAAACCCTCGGCCCCAGTTCTGTTTGTGTCTGGCCTGGAGTGGATGCCCTTCAAACGATGACGACGAGTTTGTTTTTATTTATTTACAGATTACCGTTTCCGCTTTCGTTTCCGCTTTCGTTTTCGCTTTCATTTCCACGTTTCAACGTTTCAGTTATTACTTGTTTTCAATTAAATTATTTTCCTTGGTTGTTATTTCCTTTTAATTTGTCGAAGCCGGAAGCGCGTTGATCGACACTTCACTTTGCGGTAATAGGCAACTTCAGCGCCGTTTACCGTTATAGACTGTGTTGTTGCTAAGTGCCATTGCTTGCACATCCTTGTCATCGGTTTCTAAAACTTTTCTCACAAAAACAGATATTGCTGGTTTTAGAAGATCTTCCCCTATCGTGTGATTCTTTCCGCTTTTTGCTATAAGCAAAGAAATTGCATAACTTGCTTCAAGAGTGCGATTCAGGGATGCAGTTTGATTAGCAAATAATGAAGTAATTTTTGTCCTTTTCTCAAAATTTGTTTTTAAAGTTTTAAAATATTGCAAGTTTGATTTGACATGGTTGGGATGTTTAGCTTTCAAATGATTTTCTAGACGACCAGCCTTCATTGACTCATTTGTTAAAGTGTGTAGGCATAGTAGGCAAAAGGGCGAGCGTTCATCATGCGCAGCAGGTATAAAACCAAACTTTAAAAACTCGTTTGAATATTGACGAACTTTTTTCTTGCTTATCTTGCTCATAGTTTCTAAATTTAAACCTAGTTTTACATAGGTTAATGTCATAAGTATCACAGATACGAGTAGCACTGAAATGACAAGTAATATAACTTTACCTGATTTTATGTACAACAAGTAAAATAGATGCTGTAGATACCAATGTCGTGTTTAGCACAGATATTTAGGTATAAACGAGAAATAAAAAAAAGATGCTATAACAAGAAAAACGATATGTCGCGTCACAAACGTTGAACTTAAACACCAATACTATCACACACACCCAAACAGTAGCGACTCGTGGCTTCAAAAATAAGGGGTTCTACAAAAAACAGAAGCAAGCATTTCTCAATTTAGTAGGGGCAAGACAGCACATTAAAGCAATCAGTCTTTTTTATTTAAATCGGCGATATATTAAAAATTGAAATACTTGATCTATAATATACTATAGATTCTATAGTATTGCACAAAGCTTGAAAGAAAACTAGGAAACTCGGAAACATATAATTTCATCAGAAGCGGAAGCGAACTCGGAAGCTGTTGCAAATGTCGCTAACATATTCAGAATAATTTCACTATACGACTTAGCAGCTTGATCTTCTATAAAACGACTTCTTCTATAACTCGTAATTGTGCGACTGTATATTTACAATTGAACTTCACAACTCCATTTTACGACTGAATTTCACAAATGAATTTCACGTCTCCTTTTTTTACAACTCAATTTATGACTCAAATTCGCAACTCAAAATTCGCAACTCAATTTTCAATTTTAAATCTTACAATTTTTTTCTACAATTATTACAACTTATTCAAATAGAATAAAGAATAGAATGTTCGCACGTGCGAGGAAAACTGGTACAACCAGACAGATGCATTGTTGCGTCATAAGACACATTGGCTACAAGTATAAAAAGTCTTCACTACAGCAAGGAAAGTCTCCACGCCCCACCACAATTTTGCATTGCCCCACAGGTGGGGCGCACGCCCCACGTTGGGAATCACTGATCTAAAGCATTTGATACAATTGATCATACAATAGTACTTTCCAAACTTGATCATTATGAGATTAGAGGCAATGCATTAAAGTGGTTTACTAGTTACTTAACAGGACGTACACAACAAGTAAAATATACAGAAATTCTTTCTACAACTACTCTTGAAGTTACAAGTACTATTCTTTCTACAACTACTCTTAAAGTTATAAGTGGTGTATCTCAGTGTACCTAATCTAGGACCACTTCTCTTCTTGATATATGTCAATGATTTCAAAAATTTTCTGAATGATAGTGATTCTTTGATGTTTGCTGATGATACAAGCATTTTTTTACAAAATAAAGACATTAAGGAGCTATTTGATGCTGGTCGTCGTCGTCGTCGTCGTCGTTTGAAGGGTATCCACTCCAGGTCAGACACAAACAGAACTGGGGCCGAGGGTTTATCCTTTTACTACCCCAGACTACTGTCCTGCCTGGATCAGATGCTGGCAGTGATGTCATTAAGCCAGCATCGAGTTTCGTCATCCAAAACCGTCAGACCTCGTGCTCCATGTGGTGCCCGATGTATAGAGCACGCTGTTAGTACATGGTCTGCGGTTTGCTCTGAGGCGCCACACTCGCAATTCGGTGAAGGAGCGAGATACCATTTGTGCATGGACAAATGGAATTGCCCAACACCAGTCCGCAGGCGGTTGAGCTTAACCCAAGCTGCTCGGGGTAAGCCCATCCCAACAGGCCTGGAACCGGTCTCGGGCACAAAAGCACGGAGCCTGAAAGCATTTTCACAGTACTCCGCGTTCCATTTGTGATTTGTCCATTCAGAAGCGCGGATGCCAAGTCTGGCAAGATTGTCCAAGAGATTCCGCGCACCTGGCACAAACGGGCGTCTGGATCTTAGTCTCACTTGGCCAGTATCTGAGGACCCACTTAAAAGACCATGCAAGATATGATCGAGGTCCTGAGATCCACGGTAAGCCAAGGAGAGTGTCGCTGCCATTCGGCGAAGCTCAGCTGGCTGGATGCCTGAAAGTACAGCTAGGTGGTCCGTTGGAGTGGGACGCAGGCATCCAGTAACTATGCGCAAGGCGTCATTCAAGACACTGTCAATGAGGCGAGTGTGAGCACTGCGACACCAGACTGGCGCACAGTACTCAGCTGCTGAGTAGACTAGAGACAAGGTGGCTATGCATAGTGTTTTAGCACCAGCACCCCATCCCGAGCCCACGAGTCGCCTCAGCAGTGTGACGCGCGAGGTTAGTTTTTTGCGCAATGCCACTAAATGGTGACGAAACGTGAGCGATCTGTCCAGTTTTACCCCAAGGTAAGTAGGGTTTGGACAGAACGGTAAAAGTCTACCGTTGTTGTAGACCTTTAGCTCACGTTTAGCCTCTCGGTTGTTTAAGTGAAAGGCTGTCGTCACCGTCTTAGTGTGACTGAGCTTCAACCTCCAAGTCTGGAGATGCAATGAAAGTGTGGACATGTCTTGGCTTAAGATCCCCTCCAAGTCCTTCCAGTTTCCAGAAGAGTGCAACAATGCTAAATCATCAGCGTAAGCAAACTTTCTGGAAATCATGGAAGGAAGATCATACGTATAGATGTTAAATAGGAGAGGAGCCAAGACCGATCCCTGAGGAACGCCGTTTTTAAGACAGCGTAGCCTGCTTTGCTTGCTGTCACCGGTGGTAAGCGTGAAACTTCGATTTCGGAAGCTCCATGATCATTTTGACCATGTGCTTATCCGGAAGAAGTCTCAGCAGCTTGCAGGTAAGGCCACGGTGCCAGACAGTGTCATAAGCAGCTGTCAGATCGATAAATACGGCACCGGCCTTCTTTTTAACCTCGAAAGAATCCTCGATGTTCTGGGTTAGCAGAAGAACTTGATCTACGGTTGACTTCCCGCGTCGGAACCCAGCCTGCTCTTTAGGGATCGGTGGATCGATTAATGGCTCAACACGGGCGTAGATAAGCCTCTCGAGGATCTTGTAGGGGACACAGATCAGAGATATCGGTCGATAACTCTTTGGGTCCCCCACGGGCTTTCCTGGTTTTGGGATCGCGACCACAAGCGCTCTTCTCCAGATCTTGGGAATTTTGAGTCGGCGCAAACAGGAAGAAAGGAAGTCACATAACCAGGACTTCAAAGCAGCTCCGGCATGGAGTATAAACTCGGGGCAGATGGAATCAGGTCCCGGAGCTTTACCTGGTTTTAAATGCTGAAGGGCAGCAGCAAATTCTCTCTGTGAAAAATTGTCAGAGATATTTACTGCGTCTGGTGTTGTGGCCCTCCAAAGGTCAGACACTTCTTGAGAGAAAAGTCGAAATGACTTGCGATCAACAGCCTCGTATTTCCCATTTTTAACCAGCTGAGATGCAATAGCATCGGCTGAAACGGGACAATGACGAGGAGAGCGTCGTGACCTACCAGTAAGGTTGTTCAAAATACTCCACGCTTTTCGACTAGAGTGTGAGAAGTCAATGCTCCGAACTGCTTCGGACCATCGATCCCTCCGCTTTCTGTCAAGCCTGGCAAGCAGAGCTGTAGCAGCCAAACATGAGTCGTCTCCCTGAGGAGACTGCAGAAAGGTTTTATAGAGGAATTCACACTCTGCATCCCAACACGGAACATAGTTATTTCGATACCCGCGTGGGATAGTCTTTTTGGCTGCTTTCTTAATGGTGTTACAGAAGTCCTGGTAAGCTGCATCCACATCAAGTGAATCAGGCGGCAACAAAGTCTTTGCGAATTTATTTGTCAAAGCAATGTAGTGACTCCAATTGGCCTTGCGGAAGTTCCATCGCTTAACAGGCATGCTTGGCACTGCCATAGCAAACCTTGGTGGTGTAATAAGCGAAGGTCGATGTTGTGACTTGGGGAACTTCTCAAGGACACGTCTATCCGGTAAGCGACTGTTTGGACCTACGCTAGCGAAAGCTAGATCTGGATTGGTGCCAGTGTTCCAGCGGCCGGAATAAAAACTGGCAGCGTCCTTGGCATTATATAGGAGGGCAAGACAATTAATACTTGCCCAACCAGCCAAGCACTCACCGTCCGGACTGTTATCATCGTAACCCCAGTCAGCATGACAACAGTTAAAATCGCCAGCGTACAGATAGGGGTGAGGAAACACTGGGAGATCCAAGGATCGCAATCGCGTTGATGTTGGTTTGTAGACGTTGACTAATTGATAGCCATCAACGTCCACACACAACCACTCGATCTCCGATGTCGGTGGAGATTGGTCCAAGCATGTATCTCAGTCGCTCGTGGGCAAATGTGGCAAGGCCATGCTTCCTACTTAAAGAAGACCCAGCTAGTTGGTAGTTTGGAAGTACCAACTTCTCTGCATCAGTGCAGTGGGTCTCCTGCAGTAGGATGACGAGTGCCTCAGACTGCATAACGAGATGATGACGAACGTTCATCTTGCTTGCAGTGAGGCCTTCGATGTTCAGCTGAAGAATAGTGGGTCTTCGGAACTTGTTGGCAATGTGCCCTAAAAAGGGCAGTTTTATCCTGGCATTACCCCGTCCTGAAAAGGACGTTTGCCGATTAACAGACCCACACTGAACATCGGAATAGGTGGATACCCTTCCGTTTTGGTATATAGGTTCGGTTTCGGTCTGTCATTTTTAGAATCAATGAACGGACTTACTTACGGCCCAGGCTGCGTGAAAGCACCTACCATCTGGGCCTTTGATGCTGGTAATAAAAAAAAATTTTTTTTTTGATGCTGGTAATAAAGAACTTCAACTTGTTGACCAGTGGTTGATTGCAAATAGATTATCAGTTAATGTTTCTAAAACTAAATACATTTTATTTAAGACTGCTCAATCCAAATTAACAACAAAAAAGCTAACTCTCACATTGCGACAAAATGAAATTGAACAAGTTGAATGTATTAAATTTCTTGGTGTTTATATACAAAAGCACTTATCGTGGTCAAGACATATAAATCACCTAATATCTAAACTACGTAGTGTTCTTGGAACTGTTATTAAAGTGAAGTCACTGTTAAACAAAAGATCTCTTCTTCTTCTTTATCACTCTCTTATAAATAGTTAGCTTTCTTATTGTATTTTAAATTGGTATTTTGGCAATAAAACTTTGGTTAAAAGATTACAAGGACTGTGCTATAAATGTGTTCAATTATTTTTTAGTTTTAACAGTAGCTCAACTGTTTGTGATGTCATGAAAGAAAATAAATTGTTAACAATAGATCAACTTTTGGCCAAAGAACTACATGTAATTGTGTTTATGTTTAAGCAAAAAAATGGTAAAAACCCAATTGCATTTAAAGATGTTTTTACTAAAAACGAATCTAAATACAATACCAGAAATAAGTCTATCTTTATTCCAAAGAAATGTTGTAGCACAGTATGTCAGCAAGCTATTTCACACCGTGGTCCCGCTTATTGGAATTGCATTCCCTTTGACTTAAAAAATAAAAAACAAAGTGTTCGATCTTTTACTCTTGAGGTTTATGAATATCTTTTAAGTAATGGGAATAATACTTAATTGTAGTGTTTAGATTCCTAAACGCGACACTGCGCTATGTATTTTTGATCACAGGTTTCTGGAAAGAAGGAAATAGAAATGGTGTAAAAATTTTTGAATTCAATCTCTGGAAGAAAAGCTTAATCGATCAAGATATCCAGTCTGCACACATAGCTTTAAAAAACTCTTCTTATATTTTGATTATCTGCATAATTTTAAACTCAAACAAATTGATTCTTTTTGACCCTTATCTTCGCTCTTTCATTAAAATTTCTTTTTGGCAATGGTATACTGTTCATTTTAGCAATTAATTTTTTATTTTTAGAATTGTAAAATAAGTTTTAAAACAATTATTAAATATTATGGACTTTGTTTAATTTTTTTATGTTGCTATTATGCTGGTCTGAAAAAAAATTTTATCTAATATTTTTTTTTGTAATGCATGAATTCTGTTGTAAAAGTTTTTTTTTTGTTTATAATTGTTATATTATTGATATACGTATGTTTTTCCATCAACTTTGACTAGCATAATAGTTTTTTTTTTGTTATGTTATGTTATCTTTTTTATCGTTAATATTTGTTTATTATTAGATTTATAATTCCGTAATTTTTTCGTATATACTTTCTGCAATATTTACTATTCTATTATAGTCACCAGTTGCATTTAGAAAAGGTTTCCGGACCTGGTGAGGTTTCTTTTTATGGGTGGTTTTTCTTTACTCACCTAATTGCTCAGTTGAGCTAAATTCCCATCTTGGCTAGCTGTGCCACCCATCATCATTACGCAGCCTAGTCATGCAGTGGTTATTTAATCGTTCAGTTTTTTTGATAATATTATTGTTACGTATTTATTTATTTATTTTGTTTTTTTTCTTTTTCAGTTCTTATATCTTTATCTGATTAAGGTGTTGCGGCCATGCTTTATACTGTCTTGTACTTTTACTTTATGTTTATCATATGCATGTTTTAACGTCTGACGTTGTGCTGCTTCTTCCTTTTCTTGATCTTTTTAATGTTTATAATTTTTGTGTTAAACTGTTTAATAATGATCGAGAATAAAAAAACTGAATAAATGAATGAATGAAATTTCTCCTAAATTGATTTGTTTAACGCTCAACTAAATGTTAATTGTTCTGCCAGGTCAATTAAACTTGCAACAAAAGTAAAATATTTAGGTTTCATAATTGATAATAAATTAAATTTTAAACACTACATAAATTTGTGGAAACAAAATTTCCAGATCTGTTGGTATTTTGGGCAAACTCAAATATTATTTAGACCTCTCCTCTATACTCAAGCTCTACTATGCTTTAATTCATTCTCAATTTAATTATGGTTTGATTATCTTGGGGAACACTTATTCATCATATCTGACAAAACTACAATTTTACAGAATAAGGCAATTAGGATTGTAAACAACTGTAGCTGGTATATCAATACATTTCCATTACATCAAAAATGTAATATATTATCTCGTTGACCTCGTCGTTTGGAAGGGCATCCACTCCAGGTCAGACATAAACAGGACTGGGGCCGAGGGTTTATCCTTTTACTACCCCAGACTGCTGTACTTCCCCGATCAGATGCTGGCAGTGATATTGTTAAGCCAGCATTGAGTTTCGTCATCCAAAACCGTCAGATCTCGTGCTCCATGTGGTGCCCGATGTATGGGGCACGCTATTACAACGTGGTCTGCAGTTTGTTCAAAGGCACCACACTTGCAATTCGGTGAAGGAGCGAGAACTCATTTGTACATGGACGAATGAAATCGCCCAACACCAGTTCTCAAGCGGTTGAGCTTAACCCAAGCTTCTCGGGACAGACCCATCCCAACAGGCCTGGCACCAGTCCTGGGCAGAAAAACACGGAGCCTGGAAGCAATTTCACAGTATTTGGCTTTCCATTTGTGATTTGTCCACTCAGAAGCGCGGATGTCAAGTCTGGCAAGGTTGTCCAAAAGCTTCCACGCAGCTGGCACAAATGGGCGTCTGGATCTTAGTCTCTCTTGACGAGTACCTAAGGACCCATTTAAAAGACCATAGTAGATATGATCAGGGTCCAGAGATCCACGGTAAGCCAAGGAGAGTGTCGCTCCCAGTTGGCAAAGCTCAGCTGGCTGGATGTCTAAAAGTATAGGTAGGTGGTCCGTTGGAGTGGGACGCAGGCATCCAGTGACTATGCACAATTAGGCGTCGTTCAAGATACTGTCAATGAGGCAAGTGTAAGCGCTGCAACACCAGACTGGTGCACAGTACTCAGCTATTGAGTAGACCAGTGATAAGGCGGCTATGCGAAGTATTTTGGCACCAGCACCCTATCCCGAGCCTACAAACTGCCTCAGCCATGTAAAGGTCCGTTTCCACTACAAGCGTGGAAAAAAGCATTCTTATTGCTTTTTTTTGCGCTCGCTTCAATTTTAATCGCTCGCTTCAATCGAAGATCAATAAAAGAGAGGAAGAATGCTCTTTTCCACGCTCGTAGTGGAAACGGGCCTTAACGCGAGAGGATAGTTTTTTGTGCAATGCCACTAAATGGTGACGAAACGTGAGCGATCTATCCAGTTTTACTCCAAGGTAAGTAGGGGTTAGACAGAACGGTAAAAGTCTACCATTGTTGTAGACTTTTAGCTCACGTTTGGCCTCTCGGTTATTTAGAAAGGCTGCCGTCACCTTCTTAGTATGACTGAGCTTCAACCTCCAAGTCTGGAGATGCAATGAAAGTGTAGACATGTCTTGGCTTAAAGTCCTCTCCAAGTCCTTCCAGTTTTCAGAAGAATGCAACAATGCTAAATTATCAGCATAAGCAAACCTTCAGGAGATCATGGAAGGAAGATCATACGTATAGATGTTAAATAGGAGAGGAGCCAAGACCGATCCCTGAGGGACGCTGTTTTTAAAACGGCGTAGCCTGCTTTAATTGCTGTCACCGGTGGTAAGGGTGAAACTTTTTTGGACAAGCTCCATAATTATTCTGACCATGTGCTTATCCGGAAGAAGTCTCAGCAGCTTGCAGGTACGGCCACGGTGCCATACAGTGTCATAAGCAGCTATCAGATTGACAAATATGACACCGGCCTTCTTTTTAGCTTCAAAAGAATTCTCAATGTTGTGGGTCAGTAGAACAACTTGATCTATGGTTGAATTTCCCGCGTCGGAACCCAGCCTGCTCTTTAGGAAGCAGTGGATCGATTAATGGCTCAGCGCGGACGTAGATAAGCCTCTCGAGAATCTTGTAGGGGACACAAATCAGATATATTGGTCGATAACTCTTTGGGTCCCACAGGGTTCATTGGCTTCAAGATCGCGACTACAAGAGCTCTTCTCCAGATCTTGGAAATTTTAAGTCAGCGCAAATACGAAGATAAAGAGTCATGTAATCAGGACTTCAAAATAGCTCGAGCATGGATTATAAGCTCTGGGCAGATGGAATCAGGTCCCGGAGATATTTAGTCGGCAGCGTGGTCGAGTGGTTAAAGCACCGGACTGATGATCAACATGGTCTCGGTTCAAAACCCACTTGCGCCATTCTGTTGTGTCCTTGGGAAAGACACTTTACGGCACTTTCCCCTGCTTGGTGGTCTTGACAAGCAGTTCTAAATTAAAGTCATATCTCTACTAAATTACTAGCGGACAGCAATATGATGGCATCTCCGGAAGCAGGTCGGGGTAATTGCTTACCCTATGTATAGCGCCTCCGTCGCTTTCCTGCGAGTCAGGAGGATAAATATAGAGATAAAAATAAAAAAAAAAAAAAAAAAATACTGCGTCTGGTGTTGTGGCCCCCAAAGGTCAGACACTTCTTGAGAGAAAAGTTGGGAAGACTTGCGATCAGCAGTCTCATATTTCCTATTTCTAACCAGCTGAGATGCAATAACATCAGCTGAAACGGGCAGTGACGAGGAGAGTGTCGTGACCTATCAGTAAGGTTGTTCAAAAAACTGCACGTTTTTCGACTAGAGTGTGAGAAGTCAATGCTCCGAACTGCCTCGGACCATCGATCCCTCCGTTTCCTGTCAAGCTTGGCAAGTAGAGCTGTAGCTGCCAAACATGAATCGTCTGCCTGAGGAGACTGCAGGAAAGTTTTATAGAGGGATTCACACTTCGCATCCCAACACGGAACATAATTATTTCGATACCCGCGTGGGATAGTCTTTTTGGCTGCTTTCTTAATGGTGTTATAGAAGTCCTAGTATTATAGAAGCTTGTTGGCAATGTGCCCTGAAAGGGGAGGTTTTTCCAGGCATTGTCCCGTCCTGAAAAGGACGTTTGCCGATAAGAAGACCCTCGTTGAACATCGGAATGGGTGGATATTCTTCCGTTTCGGCAGGTTTAATTACGGTTTGTCATGTTTAACACCAAGAACAGACTTACTTACGGTCCAGGCTGCGAGAAAGCACCTGCCATCTGGGCCGTGTATAATATTATTTCTATCACAATTAATAAAATTTAAAATAGCTAAATTTGTTTATATATTTTTGAAAAACCGTTCACCATCCACATTTGAAAACTATTTTATTTTAGCAAAAAATACATCTTCATCCAACCAGATTTGCAAACTATGATCAATTGGCTATCCCATTTTTCACAACCAATAAAACCCAAAATTTTATTAAATACACAGGCCCTTTAATTTAGAACTCTGTTTCTTCTGACTAAGAAAATAATGCTGTAATAAATTCAAAAAAAATTATAAAAACTTTTTATTAATTAGATAAAAAAAATAATTATAATAATAATATTCATCGGGCACAGTCTTATGATAATCAATTTGATTGTTTTTTGTTTTATCTATTTTTATTTGCTTTTCGTTATAGCAATCTAATATGTAAAAATAATTTAAACGTGCTGTTACTTTGAAGGGCATACATCTCCTTGCTATTCAAAGGAAGTGTTACGTGAGCTGACAATGTGAATGGCTCTTTAGAAATTGGTACGACAAATTACGATTCGTGTTATAAATTTAATTTACGCCCCTGTCACGGGATCGGGCAATGGTCAAGAGATTGCACGAGGCACACATGACTTGAAATCATGGGATTTCATGTGACTTTTTGTTATGTAGGCCGGTGTTGAAACCGGCAGCCACTTTGGTCGTGGCCAGGGGACGACAAAGTAATTCGTGTTTAACCAGGCTAGAAACTTTTTGCATACCCTGTATGTAAAATAATGTAATTAACGTACGCTCCCGAATGTTGTAAATTATAAGAACTTTTGGTATATTGTATATTTTAGACAAAGGAATATTCGAATTTAACGATTCAACATCTTGCTAACGCCTCGTAACGTAGTAAAATTAAATTGAGTCTTTAATTAAAATTCTGTGATCGCTTGGAGATTAGGTGTGGAAATTCTCCCTAAAGTCTGTTTAAGTAGAGTTACTCGAAACTTCATAAGCGCTTGAAAAAACAAGATTACAGGAAGGCTATTAGACTTGACGACTTAACAGTCCTTTTGTAGTCTCCCTGTCTTTTTCAAACAACATTATTTTAATGTATGTGTTTGTTTTTTTGTTTTTTCGTGTTCTTCATGTTCTTTTTGTTTGAATTTGACAAATAAAAATAAAAAGCTTGTCTGTGTGTCATTATCCAGCCCCACGCCTCATCGGCACCAGGCTGCTTGCCCTTTATTTATTTAACTGAGTTATTGAGAGAAACAGATTGAACGATGAAGAAAATGTCGGTTTGTGCCATCTTTCGATCACTTGAACATCCGGAAAGTCGAAAATCAAATTTCTTAACGCTAAAGATACCCCAGACCTGAAATGATTTTTTGTATTTCATGTTTTATAACTCAAAACTTAACAAATACAATTGCAATCAATTTATTGGGCTTTTGTATTTTTTTTTAACAAGTTTTGTAACAAATGAATCAAATTGAAAACAATTTGGTTTTGCAGGAGTACGTAATCGGGCTCTCCAAGATTTTGCGCGGAAATACAGAGGAAAAACTTCAGTGGATCTTTCAAATCTATGACATCAACCATGACGGTGTTATCAGCAGGTACGTGAGTGTCGCATGTATGTCGCGTATGTGTCGTGCCCGAAAAATTCAATCAAGGTCAAACTTTTAATCAACTACTTTCCAAGGAAAGTCACAAGTGAGGATGGTGAACTTCTGCGGCTCAACCAACACAGCGACACCCGGTGAAAGAAAATTGTCGACAAAGCAGTTTTTTGTTACAAGCTATCAGGAATTAAACACAGGGCTTCAAGCCTGAGTTAATGTTAATTGTGGTTGCAGGAAATCGAGAAATCGTCGAATCTATTCACCTGCTTTGGGATACGGACCAAGAAACGCGAATGATGACGTCATAATCAAGGAGCAATCCCAGCGCGTTTTTAAAACTTTTAATCAAGGGGAAAGTGACGTCATAACGAAAGAAGAATTTCTCGAAAGTTGCATCTGTGTAAGTGAGAGAATTGATTGAAATATTTGTCGATGTGTGGACGAATGCGGGTTTATGGGCTGCGCATGTCAGTGTTATAATATTTATGGGCGGCTATTAAGAGGATTATTTTTAAACAAGTTTCATGCTGATGATGAAGAAATGAATTTAACATTCTGAACTCCCAAATCACAGTTAAGCTCTGCAGCATAGTAGCTATTATAAGCATATGCACCGAGGGGGTTTGTGGGTTAAATCCCCCCATCAGAATGTACGCAGACCACTTAAAATTATTAGGGCATGAAAAAAGTCAAGACCAAAAAAAAGCCTTTACTTTTTTTTAACTGTTAGTAATCGCGCGTAATATTGAATGAGTGTGTCGCAAAGCAGCACCGTATGCTGGTATGCAAAATGGCTCTTATGGTGAAAAAGAAAAAAGCATAGAAAGTAAAGCCAAAGATACGATGGTGGAAACTGAAAGAGACAAGCTATCAAAAAGCGTTTAGACAAGAGGTGACCAGGATTTTGGGAGGCAAAGATGGGTTACCTGATGAGTGGGACAAAACGGCGGAAATGCTTAGAAAAACAGCTGAAACTGTACTGGGAGTGACATTTGGGAAACGAAAAGGAGACAAGGAGACATGGTGGTGGAATGAGGAAGTTCAAAAAAGCATAAAAGAAAAGAAAGAGGCAAAGAAAGCATGGGACAAAACAAGAAATGAAAATACTTAAAAGGTATACAAAGAAAAGAAGAGTAAGGCAAAGAAGGCAGTTGCAATGGCAAAGGGACGTGTGTATGATGATTTGTATGCTAGATTGGAAACAAAAGAAGGTGAAAAAGAGTTGTACAGATTGGCTAGGCAGAGAGACAGAGCAGGGTAAGATGTACAGCATGTGAGGGTTATAAAGGATGAAAACGGTAATGTTATAGTAAATTCAGAAGCAGTGTTAAAGAGATGGAAGGAGTACTTTGAGAAACTGATGAATGAGGAAAATAACAGAGAACCTAGGACAGAGGAAGCAGAAATGGTTAACGAAGAGGTAAATTGTGTCAGTAGAGAAGAAGTAAAGAACGCACTAAGAAGGATGAAAAAAGGTAAAGCGGTTGGACCAGATGAGTTGCCAGTAGAAGTTTGGAAGTGCATGGGAGAGATGGGGATAGAGTTTTTGACCAGACTGTTCAACAGACTATTAATGGGTGAACAGATGCCAGAAGAATGGAGAAGGAGTGTGTTTATCCCAATCTATAAAAACAAAGGGGACGCACAGTGCTGTGGAAACTACAGAGGAATAAAGCTAATTAGCCACACAATGAAAGTATGGGAAAGAATTATTGAAGCCAGGTTAAGAGATAGAGTGGAGATCAGTAAACAGCAATATGGATTTATGCCAGGAAAGGGAACCACCGATGCCATGTTTGCTTTAAGAATGTTAATGGAAAAATACAGGGAAGGTCAAAAAGAGCTACATTGTGTATTCGTGGACCTAGAGCAGTGGTTCTCAAACTTTTTGCGCCCGCGGCACACTTTGCTACCTTTCCAAATTTCGCGGCACACTTGGACCAGAGTGCAGATCTTTGTTGGTCTGCACTGAGTTTTCCACGTTTTCCTTTACCTGATGCATTATAGTGTATTACATGAAGGCCTCGAATTTTTATGTAACTTGCTATAAATAAAGTGAAAACTTTTTTTTATTATTTTTCACTAGATTTTGTACTGTTTGTTTTCACATAAAGTGTTTCGGTTCCGCATGTCGTGTACGACAGGCATGTCAAACTCTCGCGGCTATGTAGGTCGCATCGGTAAAATTTTAGCCTGAAATTTTGCCACTGGTCGCAATCTGGTTACAAAAGAAATTGAAGGCCAATAAAAAAAATCTTCACTTGAATTGTTTGGCCGATCCAGGTTATTCTTTTAAATTTTACGTTGAAATCAAGATGAGGACCAAAGAAGAGGTCTTCACTTAATTGGTTGGTTAATTTCGTTCGAAAATCAAATTCTTGCTGATAAAACTTGTCACTTTAATTATTTAAATTTAGTTTTGAATTTATCATTAATTTGATTTCGTACTGAGCATCTGATCGAAAACTTCGTTAAAAGACTTCGCGGGCCGCGAGTTTGAAATGCTTGGTGTACCGAAACAAGCCTGAAAGACAACTGATCACCAAAACTTTACGTAATGGGAATTACATTTAAAATTTTTAAGCTTTTTGATCACAGCTCTTAAAAAAACATACTTTTCCTCTGTTACAGAGTATGTTACGTTGCCGTTGCGGAGCATGGATAAATGTATTTTAAAAAGTTTCGCGGCACACTTAGAAATCTCTCACGGCGCAGTAGTGTGCCGCGGCACACAGTTTGAGAAACACTGACCTAGAGAAAGCTTACTACAGGGTTCCACGGGAAGAGCTGTGGTACTGCATGAGAAAATCCGGAATAGTGAAAAAGTATGTGCGACTTATACAGGATATGTATGAGGGAAGCGAAACAGTGGTGAGGTGTGCAGTAGGAACTACAGAAAGTTTCAAGGTTAAAGTTGGACTGCACCAGAGATCAGCGTTAAATCCATTCCTGTTTGCAGTGATAATGGACAGGCTAACGGATGAAGTAAGGAGAGAACCACCGTGGACGATGCTGTTTGCTGATGATATTGTGATTTGCGAAGAGACCAGGGAAGAATTGGAGCGGAGATTAGAATCCTGGAAGTATGCATTGGAAAGAAGAGGGATGAAAGTCAGTAGTTCAAAGACCGAATATCTTTGCATAAATGGAGGAAATGACGACGAAACAGTGAAGATGGAGGATACAAAAGTGCCAAGAGTAAAAAAATTTAAGTATTTGGGATCAACGGTGCAAGAAAGTGGTAGTTGTGAGAGGGAGGTAAAGAAGAGAGTACAGGCAGGATGGAATGGATGGAGAAGAGTATCAGGAGTAATCTGCGACAAGAGGTTACCAGCTAGAGTAAAAGGAAAAGTGTACAGTTCAGTGGTGAGACCAGCAATGGTGTATGGACTTGAGACAGTAGCAGTCACAAAGAAACAAATGGAAGAGATGGAAGTCGCAGAGATGAAAATGCTGAGGTTTACTATGGGAGTGACAAGAAAAGACAAGATTAGAAACAAGCACATCAGGAGTACTGTTAAGGTAGAACGGTTAGGAATGAAGATGAGGGAGGGCAGGCTGAGGTGGTATGGACATGTCATGAGGAGAGACCAAGAGTATGTAGGAAGAAAGATGATGAAAATGGAGTTACCAGGAAAGAGGAGAAGAGAAAGACCAAAGAGAAGATTTTTAGATGTTTTAAAAGAAGATATTGGGGAAGTTGGTGTGAAAGAGATGGACACTGAAGACAGAAAGATGTGGAGAATGATGATACGCTGTGGCCACCCCTGACTAATGGGAAAGGCCGAAAGGAGAAGAAGAAGAAGAAGAATCGCGTTTTTGGCTCGCAAACCCTCCGTGACAAACCCCTGCATGCGCTACTAGTGGCCACGGTCTTTATTTTAAAATTTGCTATAAATTTCAAGATTGAAACAAAACCACAGTAAAACAAACGTAAGGTAGTGGTAAAGATATTAAATGACTTGAAGATATTCGTCTCTTAAGCAAAAACTTGTAAAATTTATAAAAAAATAGTTTTACTATTTTAAAATCATATTTTTATTTATATTGTCTCCTTTTAAATGTTTAAAAATTGAAGTATTAATACAATTGAATTCAAAGAAAAAGTCGTTACCTGAATCAAAAGCTTAAAGCAAGAATTCTCAATATTTCTTAACCCATATAGGCCTACCCTTTTTGCCTTAAATATAGTTTGATGTATCCTTTTACAAAAACATGTGGGATTATTTTGGAGGAACCATAATAAAGATGTTTTTTGTCTCCACTTCGACTTTAACCAAAAAAATCATTTGTTGACTGTGTTGTCCTGTGGACCACCAAAATAATACCATGAAACCCAGTAAATCTTTTTTCTTCTAGACTCTTTGAAATTTTCTATGGACCTCCGATCGAGAACCGTTGGTCTAAATTCTTTTGGAGGAAAAACAGCATTGGTTTTGTCGCCTTCCTAAAATCAATAAATTGTCAAATTTTTTTTGTTTGTGAAAAACAAAATTTGATGATAAATCAATCTCATCTGTTGAAAGCGTTTTTTATTTTGTGATTTTCAGATTCTTTTTACAAAGCCTTTTTCAAATTGCTTCACAAAAACAAAAAATTTTCTCAAACTGAACAGCATTATAAGTCTAAACAAAGAACTACACTGGTATGATATAAAAATAGAAAATAAATCTCTTTCTATTACAGCTTCTAACTTATTCAAACATTTCATGAAAACCAACAAACCAATACATAGTTTAGAAGTGAAAAATTTTTTTATAATTAGAGGCCACAGTTACATTAGGCAATATTAAAGGAGACTGCATAAGCATAGGCGTACCAACCTAAAAAAATTTGTGGGGGCAATGAAGTTTTCCCAAATCTTGTGACGTTTGCCCAAATCATGATTTTCTAGGACATTATGGATAGGACAAAAAAATGGTCTGAGATTCTCGGACGAAGAAGAAATTTCGTCCTAAAATCATGGTAATCTCTAAAAGAAAAAAGGTCTTCACTTAGATTCAATCACATATTTTTCAATTTTTGTCCCAAAATCAAGGTGTTCTCTAAAAAAAAAAAGGTCTTCACCTAAATTTGGTAACTAATTTTTTGCTGTTGATCAATTTCAATGCCCTAAAACTCCTGACTTTGCCCAAAATTTTCATATTGCTTCCCAAAAAATTATAATCTTGCCCAAATATTTTCTTGTCACTGGCCGAAAAATTTCAATTTTGCCCAAATCTTGGAAAGTTGGGGGGCAATTGCCCCCTCTGCCCCCCGGCAGGTACGGCTATGTGCATAAGTCGAAATACCTTTAAGAACGACTTTGGTGAATGAATTTTGAAGTTTTTATATAATTGTATCAATTTATTGCATTGTCTAGAAATAATCTTTAAAAAATCATAAAGCATTTATTTAGTAACAGAAAAAGTTACATTATATTTTTCCTATTCACATAATAATTTTAATAAAAAGTAATTTTAGTACAAAACTAGCATGGCATGAATGTGTATAATAATTTATTATTTAATGGAAAATTTCTTCTTTAATAAACTAACATAATTTTTGACACTGTGTTTCTATAACAATTTATTATATTTGCAACCCACATCATCTAATTTTGATGTTTTAACAACCAAGTGCTTATTAAAACTTGGCTTTCAGTCTAACTGGCTGTTATTCCAAAATGAATTAAGTAACAATAACCTTGAACCTTGTGCACTTGCGACAACAATTTCAATCCCATTTCCAGTCCAGAATCTATCATGAATGAGCTGCATTCATTGCAGCTCAAACCTCCGTTCAATCTACCACATAAAAGCTTCAATGGCAGGGCCGTAACTATCGCCGGTGCAATCGGAGCAATGCACCTGGGGCTCAGGACGAGAGGGTCCCGCATTGGTACATTTTATTGTAAAATATTTTTGTTAAAAGCTCAACTAAACTTATTATTATTAAATGTCACACTTCATCAATAATTTTGTTCTTCATCATCTCGCTATGCAGTCTGAGGCACTCGTCATCCTACTGCAGGAGACCCACTGCACTGATGCAGAGAAGTTGGTGCTACCACACTACCAACTAGCTGGGTCTTCTTTAAGCAGGAAGCATGGCCTTGCCACGTTTGTCCACGAGCGACTGAGATACACGCTTTTGGACCAATCTCCACCGACATCGGAGATCGAGTGGCTGTGTGTGGACGTTGATGGCTATAAAATAGTCAACGTCTACAAACCACCACCAACGCGATTGCGAACCCTGGATCTCCCAGTGTTTCCTCACCCCTGTCTGTACGCTGGCGATTTTAACTGTCGTCATGCTGACTGGGGTTATGATGACAACAGTCCGGATGGTGAGTGCTTGGCTGGCTGGGCAAGTATTAATTGTCTTGCCCTCCTATATAATGCCAAGGACGCTGCCAGTTTTTATTCCGGCCGCTGGAACACTGGCACCAATCCAGACCTAGCTTTCGCTAGCGTAGGTCCAAACAGTCGCTTACCGGATAGACGTGTCCTTGAGAAGTTTCCCAGGTCACAACATCGACCCTCGCTTATTACACCACCAAGGTTTGCTATGGCAGTGCCAAGCATGCCTGTTAAGCGATGGAACTTCCGCAAGGCCAATTGGAGTCACTACATTGCTTTGACGAATCAATTCGCAAAGACTTTGTTGCCGCCTGATTCACTTGATGTGGATGCGGCTTACCAGGACTTCTGTAACATCATTAAGAAAGCAGCCAAAAAGACTATCCCACGCGGGTATCGAAACAACTATATTCCGTGTTGGGATGCAGAGTGTGAATCCCTCTATAAAACCTTTCTGCAGTCTCCTCAGGGAGACGACTCAAGTTTGGCTGCTACAACTCTGCTTGCCAAGCTTGACAGAAAACGGAGGGATCGATGGTCCGAAGCAGTTCGGAGCATTGACTTCTCACACTCTAGTCGAAAAGCGTGGAGTATTTTGAACAACCTTACTGGTAGGTCACGACACTCTCCTCGTCATTGTCCCGTTTCAGCCGATGCTATTGCATCTCAGCTGGTTAGAAATGGGAAATACGAGGCTGTTGATCGCAAGTCATCTCGACTTGTCTTTCAAGAAGTGTCTGACCTTTGGAGGGCCACAACACCAGACGCAGTAAATATCTCTGACAATTTTTCACAGAGAGAATTTGCTGCTGCCCTTCAACATTTAAAACCAGGTAAAGCTCCGGGTCCTGATTCCATCTGCCCTGAGCTTATACTCCATGCTGGAGCTGCTTTGAAGTCCTGGTTACGTGACTTCCTATCTTCCTGTTTGCGCCGACTCAAAATTCCCAAGATCTGGAGAAGAGCGCTTGTGGTCGCGATCCCAAAACCAGGAAAGCCCGTGGGGGACCCAAAGAGTTATCGACCGATATCTCTGCTCTGTGTCCCCTACAAGATCCTCGAGAGGCTTATCTACGCCCGCGTTGAACCATTAATCGATCCACTGCTCCCTAAAGAGCAGGCTGGGTTCCGACGCGGGAAGTCAACCGTAGATCAAGTTGTTCTGCTAACCCAGAACATCGAGGATTCTTTTGAGGCTAAAAAGAAGGCCGGTGCCGTATTTATCGATCTGACAGCTGCTTATGACACTGTCTGGCACCGTGGCCTTACCTGCAAGCTGCTGAGACTACTTCCTGATAAGCACATGGTCAAAATGATCATGGAGCTTGTCCGAAATCGAAGTTTCACCCTTACCACCGGTGACAGCAAGCAAAGCAGGCTACGCCGTCTTAAAAACGGCGTTCCTCAGGGATCGGTCTTGGCTCCCCTCCTATTTAACATCTATACGTACGATCTTCCTTCCATGATTTCCAGAAAGTTTGCTTATGCTGATGATTTAGCATTGTTGCACTCTTCTGGAAACTGGAAGGACTTGGAGGGGACATTAAGCCAAGATATGTCCACACTGTCAGCGTATCTCCAGACTTGGAGGTTGAAGCTCAGTCACACTAAGACGGTGACGACAGCCTTTCACTTAAACAACCGAGAGGCCAAACGTGAGCTAAAGGTCTACAACAATAAAGTAGACTTTTACCGTTCTGTCCAATCCCTACATACCTTGGGGTAAAACTGGACAGATCGCTCACGTTTCGTCACCATTTAGTGGCATTGCGCAAAAAACTATCATCGCGCGTCACACTGTTGAGGCGACTCGTGGGCTCGGGATGGGGTGCTGGTGCTAAAACACTACGCATAGCCACCTTGTCTCTAGTCTACTCAACAGCTGAGTACTGTGCGCCAGTCTGGTGTCGCAGTACTCACACTCGCCTCATTGACAGTGTCTTGAATGACGCCTTGCGCATAGTTACTGGATGCCTGCGTCCCACTCCAACGGACCACCTACCTGTACTTTCAGGCATCCAGCCAGCTGAGCTTCGCCGAATGGGAGCGACACTCTCCTTGGCTTACCGTGGATCTCTGGACCCCGATCATATTTTGCATGGTCTGTTAAATGGGTCCTCAGATACTGGCCAAGTGAGACTAAGATCCAGACGCCCGTTTGTGCCAGGTGCGCGGAATCTCTTGGACAATCTTGCCAGACTTGGCATCCGCGCCTCTGAATGGACAAATCACAAATGGAACGCGGAGTACTGTGAAAATGCTTCCAGGCTCCGTGCTTTTGTGCCCGGGACCAGTGTCAGGCCTGTTGGGATGGGCTTACCCCGAGCAGCTTGGGTTAAGCTCAACCGCCTGCGGACTGGTGTTGGGCGATTCCATTCGTCCATGCACAAATGGGGTCTCGCTCCTTCACCAAATTGCGAGTGTGGCGCCTCAGAGCAAACCGCAGACCATGTACTAACAGCGTGCCCCATACATCGGGCACCACATGGAGCACGCGGTCTGACGGTTTTGGATGACGAAACTCGATGCTGGCTTAATGACATCACTGCCAGCATCTGATCCAGGCAGTGCAGCAGTCTGGGGTAGTAAAAGGATAAACCCTCGGCCCCAGTTCTGTTTGTGTCTGGCCTGGAGTGGATGCCCTTCAAACGATGACGACGATCAATAATTTTAATTTATATTTAACCATCTAATTTATTTAAAGTATTTCTTAATATATTTAAAGTTTTGATTGTGATGTATTCATTTTAATTGTGACGTAGTCATGACGTATCGGTACGCTAACCCCACTCAAATCTGTTTAGTAAAATAAGTTTTAGCTACAATGATTATAACATCGTATTTATCCGCTTTATTTTACCTTGTAATTGTTAATAAATTTTGCCTTATGACGTAAGTCCTATGTAATGTCACGCAACGGTTTTGAGATAATTCTATAATTTTCTACCATAGTCCTGTAACTTACAGTAATAGTATCACATGTTACATAACTTGTTTACCAGCTTTTTAACTTGGTACTTTGTGACGCAACAGTAACTGTCTGGCTGGCTTGTATTATCGTAAAATAATTAATTAAAAAATACAGTATATTTAGTATCTTCTCGAAGTTGCTAATTTTTTCTAGTAAATTTTGCCCGCTTCATATCTTCTTCTTCTTCTTCTTTCGGCTTCTCCCTACTCGGGGTCGCCACAGCGCGATAGTAATCTCCATTTCACTCGGTCTACTTCATCTCCTTCCCTAGCTCCAACCCTTTCCATGTCTTCTCTCACCAAATCCATCCACCTTCTCCTTGGCCTTCCTCTTTTCCTTCTGCCTGGCACCGCCATCTCCATCATCCTTTTCCCCACGTAGTCTTCTTCTCTCCTTTTTACATGTCCATACTAACGTAGCCTCACATTCCGAAGTTTTTCTCCCAGCTTTGCAATTTTTGCAGTCCCTCTCACATATTCATTTCTTATCTTGTCCTTTCTTGTCACTCCCAGTGCCCATCTCACCATTTTCAACTCTGCAACTTCCATTTTTCCCATTTGCCGTTCAGTCACTGCCACCGTTTCCATTCCATAAAGCATGGCTGGTCTAACAACACTCTTGTATATTTTACCCTTAACCTTTGCTGATAGCTTCCTGTCGCACAGAACTCCAGATACCTTCCTCCAACTCATCCATCCTGCTTGGATCCTTCTCCTTACTTCTTCTTCACATCTTCCATCATTACTAACTATTGACCCCAGGTATTTGAAGTTTTTGGCTTTCTTTACCTTTTCTTCTTGCAACTTCAACTCTTCTCCATCATCCACACCCCCAACCCTCATATATTCTGTCTTGCTCCGGCTCACTTTCAGGCCTCTTCTCTCCAGTGCATTTCTCCAAATCTCCAGGTCCTCCTCTAGCTCCCTATGATTTTGTCTACACAGAACTATGTCATCTGCAAACAGCATATCCCATGGTGCGTCCTTCCTGATGTTCTCCGTCAGCCTGTCCATAATGACAACAAAAAGAAATGGGCTGAGTGCTGAACCTTGGTGGAGTCCAACACCTACCTTAAATTCTTCAGTCAACCCTGCTGCACTTCTCTTTGCCCGCTTCATATAAATAGGTAAATTTGTAATTTGTGCTGTGAAAGTCAGGGTTTTGTTGTGTTACTGTTTTGCCTGTGAGACAGGAGTTAGAGTTTTAAGGGTTAGTGTGTCTATCTAACGCCTTAGTTTGTGAAAATAGTGATTATTCTATTTGAATAAGCTACATAGATTTAATTTAGCCATCTGGGTGCTAGACGTAATTCTATTAGTCAGTGATCAGATTTGCGATTTTTGTTAATAAACTTCTTTCGTTGAAAGATTGTGATTTGAGTGATTGAAAAGTCAGGTTTGAGCTTTCTATTTGAATTCTTTTTGCTAGACATACCGTAGTCCTTACGCTCGCAGCAGTACTATTTCGTGAGCTGGAAAAACAATAACAAAGAGAGTTTGTTACATTAAACTTTATTAACCGTTGTCTAAATTTCATTAAACTTTTTAGGTTTTGAGTTACAACATAGTAAAACTCTAGTTGACTGCAATTTAATATGAAAAGAAATTATCAAAGCAGAGCACAAAAGAAACAAGCTAAGAGGAGAAAAATAGCTTTCTTAAGGACCTTTCCCTAAAGATTCGCTCCAAAGTGGTTGTTTATTTTCAACAAATTATTATCATTACGTAACACAATCAGGTCTATAACTACAAAGATATTGGTTATGTTATTTATAAAGCATGGACCGTGTTCATTGCCAGCCCTGATGATTACGTATTTTCTCATGAAAATGTCTCTCCAGAAACTTCTTACGCACTTCAAAACCCTTGGGGTACAACAGGTTTAAATGACTGGAGGCATTTATTGCAGCAAATTCGAAGCAATGAAAACTCCACACATCATGTGGAGGCGTGCGTCATATATGAGCAATGGATAATAAACAGGGGGCCAATAGAAGAAGCGTTGCACGAGTCTTTGCCGGAAAAAACAAACTTTTGGCAAAATGTTTTGAAAAGACTAGTAAATGTTTTGTTGATATTAACATAATGCAACTTACCTTTTTGCGAATCCAGTAAAAAACTCTTGAAGGATAACAAGGACAATTTTCTCTCTATCATACAGCTTCTTGCCAAATACGACACTGTTTTGCACAAACTTTTGCAACTACTCAAAGATTCTCCAAAATATTTCAGTCATTTGATACAAAATAAACTAATATCACTACTAGCTGAAGAAGTTCTCTGTGATATAAAAAGCGAACTACAAACCGCTCTTTTTTTTGCCATTATTCTTGATATCATTCAAGATGTCAGCAAAAAAGACTAGTTAAGTCAAGTATTTCGTTACGTCAAAATCGATTACCACAATGATGGAACGCCATCAGAACTGAAAGTTGTTAAAGCGCTTACCTCATTTATCGAAGTTGAGGATTCATCTGTTATTGGATTACACAAAATGATAACGAATTCAATTCAGAAGAAGGGGCTTGACATAAAAAACTGCCGTGGACAAAGATATGATGGCGATGCAGTGATGAGCGGGAAGTGCTCATGCTTGCATAAGAAGATCCAAGATGTGGCTCCACATGCTTACTACGTGCATTGTGCTTAGCACAATTTAAACTTTGTGTTAATAGATGTCATGGAAGTTGTGACTGAGACCCATCAATTATATAATTTTTTCGGACATAGTATTGTGCGGTGGCAAAAGCTTCAAAACGTCCATGATTGTTATTGCTAAAATTCTACATTAAAAGTATTAAATCCAACTCGGTGGTCTGGTCGATATGATGCTGTCTATGCTTTGAAGGAAAGCTTTTGTGACGTTATGAAATGCTTGACTCACATAATACTTACCAACACGAAGCCAAAGGAAAGAGATGAAGCTATGGCAATAAAGAAACAGATAGAAAACTTTGACTTTGTATGCATGCTGGTTGTGCAATACAAGATTTTGCAGATCGTCGACATTCCTTCGAAAGTTATGCAGTGTAAAACAATTGACTTAATTTCTTCCCATAAACTTCTGCAAACTGCTGCTGAAGACATTGCTCAACTCAGAAGGAGTTTTGACGCAGTAATAAACAAAGCTTCCACTATTGCTTCTACATGGGGTTTGCCAAGACAGTTTTTAAACAAAAGAGCAAAGAAAACAAAAGCCTACTTTGATAAAATATCCGAAGGAATAACGTTAAGCGATTCTAAGAAGCGATTTTGCGTAACTGTGTTTCTTCCGATGATAGACATACTTTCTTGCCAACTAATTAATCGCTTTAAAGGATTGAAATCAGTGGTGACGTTATTTCAAGTTTCAAAACCAAGTTTTCTATCAAATGCTTTTCATCTGGATCTTGAGGTTGAAGCAAGAAAATTTTCAAAAAAATTTTTTGATAACGTATCTCCGTTGTTTCTTAGCCAAATGCTCTCCATCAAAAAGTCCTTTAGAAAAAAAATTGCCCATTTAAAATCTGCTAAAGAAATGGCTTCTTTTTTGATTGCTGAAAATGCATTACTTGCCACAACTTATCCTGACGTTTGTACGCATACATGATGTATATGACAGTACCTGTAACAGTTGCTACGGCAGAGAGATCTTTTTCTAAACTCAAATTGATCAAAACCTCTCTTCGAAGCTCCATGTCCCAAGAGAGGCTTAGGAGTTTGGCTCTGCTATTGATAGAAAAAAAAATTTTTTTTTCGGCCTTTTTCTTCAATCAGGGTTAGCCACAGCGTATCATTTTTCTCCAAACCGTCCTGTTTTCAACGTCCGCTTCCTTGCCAAGTCTGGCAAGGTTGTCCAACAGACTCCGCGCAGCTGACACAAATGGGCGTCTGGATCTTAGTCACACTTGGCGAGTATCTGAGGACCTACTTAAAAGACGATGCAAGATATGATCAGGGTCCAGAGATCCACGGTAAGCCAAGGAAAGTGTTCTTCCAGTCGGCGAACCTCAGCTGGCTGGATGACTGAGAGTACAGGTAGGTGGTCCGTTGAAGTGGGATGCAGGCATCCAGTGACTATGCGCAAAGCTTCGTTCAAGACACTGTCGATGAGGCGAAAGTGAGCACTGCGACACCAGACTGGCGCACAGTACTCAGCTGTTGAGTAGACCAGTGATAAGGCGGCTATGCGTAGTGTTTTAGCACCAGCACCCTATCCCGAGCCCACGAGTCGCCTCAGCCGTTTGACGCGCGAGGATAGTTTTTTGCGCAATGCCACTAGATGGTGACAAAACGTGAACGATCTGTCCAGTTTTACTCCAAGTTAACTAGGGATTGGAAAGAACGGTAAAACTCTATCATTGTTGTAAACTTTTAGCTCACGCTTGGCCTCTCGGTTATTTAGGTGAAAGGCTGCCGTCACCGTTTTAGTATGACTGAGCTTCAACCTCCAAGTCTGGAGATACACTGAAAGTGTAGACATGTCTTGGCTTAACGTCTTCTCCAAGTCCTTCCAGTTTGCAGAAGAGTGCAACATTGCTAAATCATCCGCATAAGCAAACTTTATGAATATCAGGGAAGGAAGATCGTACATATAGATGTTAAATAGGAGAGGAGCCAAGACCGATCCCTCAGGAACGCCGCTTTTAAGACCCTGAGTAACCTGTTTTGCTTGCTATCATCGGTAGTAGTAAGGGTAAAACTTCGGTTTTGGACAAGCTCCATAATTATTCTGACCATGTGCTTATCCGGAAGTAGTCTCAGCAGCTTGCAGGTAAGACCACGGTGCCAGACAGTCTCATAAGGAAGAGAAGAAGTCATGTAACCGGTACTTCAAAGCAGCTCCAGCATGGATTATAAGCTCTGGGAAGATGGAATCAGAACCCGGAGCTTTACCTGATTTTAAATGTTGGAGGGCATCAGTAAATTCTCTCTATGAAAAAGTGCCAAAAATATTTACTGGATCTGGTGTTGTGGCCCTCCAAAGGTCAGACACTTCTTGAGAGAAAAGTCGAAATGACTTGCCATCAGCACTCTCGTATTTCCTATTTCTAACCAGCTGAGATGCAATAACATCAGCTGAAACGGGCAGTGACGAGGAGAGTGTCGTGACCTATTAGTAAGGTTGTTCAAAAAACTGCATGCTTTTTGACTAGAGTATGAGAAGTCAATGCTCCGAACTGCTCTGAACTGCATCGATCCCTCCGCTTCCTGCCAAGCTTGGCAAGCAGAGCTGTAGCAGCCAAACATGAGTCGTCTCCCTGAGGAGACTGCAGGAAGGTTTTATAGAGGGATTCACACTTCGCATCCCAACACGGAACATAGTTATTTCGATACCCGCGTGGGATAGTCTTTTTGGCTGCTTTCTTAATGGTGTTACAGAAGTCCTGGTAAGCCGCATCCACATCAAGTGAATCAGGCGGCAACAAAGTCTATGAATTTATTTGTCAAAGCGATGTAATGACTCCATTTGGTCTTGCGAAAGTTCCATCGCTTAACAGGCATGCTTGGCACTGCCATAGCAAATCTTGGTGGAGTAATAAGCGAAGATCGATGTTGTAACCTGGGGAACTTTTCAAGGACACGTCCATCTGGTAAGCGACTGTTTGGACCTACAATAGCGAAAGCTAGATCTGGATTGGTGCCAGTGTTCCAGCGGCCAGAGTAAAAACTGGCAGTGTCCTAGGCATTATATATGAGGCCAAGACAATTAATACTTGCCCAGTCAGCCGAGCACTCACCGTCCGGACTGTTATCATTGTAACCCCAGTCAGCATGACGACAGTTAAAATCGCCAGCGTAAAGACATGGGTGAGGAAACACTGGGAGATCCAGGGATCGCAATCGCGTTGATGTTGATTTGTAGACGTTGATCATTTTATAGCCATCAACGTCCACACATAGCCACTCGATCTCCGATGTCGGTGGAGATTGTTCCAAAAGCGTGTATCTTAGTCGCTCGTGGACAAACGTGGCATGACCATGCTTCCTGCTTAAAAAAGACCCAGCTAGTTGGTAGTTCGGAAGTACCAACTTCTCTGCATCAGTGCAGTGGGTCTCCTGTAGCAGGATGACGAGTGCCTCAGACTGCATAACGAGGTGATGACGAACGTTCATTTTGCTTGCATTGAGGCCTTCGATGTTCAGCTGAAAAATAGTGGGTCGGGGAAGTTTTATCCTGGCTTTGTCCCGTCCTGAAAAGGACGTTTGCCGATTAGCAGACCCTCGGTGAACATCGGAATGGGTGGATACTCTTCCGTTTTGGTAGGTTTGGTTTCGGTCTGTCATTTTTACCACGAATGAACAGACTTACTCACGGCCCAGGCTGCGAGAAAGCACCTACCATCTTGCACCGCTGATCCCAAATTCTTAAATGTCTTTACTCTTGGGGCTTTTGCGTCCTCCATCTTTACTGTTTTGTTGTCATTTCCTCCATTTATACACAGATATTCGGTCTTTGAACTACTTATTTTCATCCTTCTTTTTTCCAATGCATAACTCCAGCATTCCAGTCTCCGCTTTGCTTCTTCCCTGGTCTTTTTACAAATCACAATATCATCAGCAAACAACATCGTCCATGGTGGTTCTCTCCTTCTTTCGTCTGTTATCCTAACCATAATCCCTGCAAACAGGAACGGACTTAACGCTGATCCTTGGTACAGTCCGACCTTGACCTTGAAACTTTCTGTAGTTTCTACTGCACACCTCACCACTGTTTCGCTTTCCTCATACATATCCTGTATAAGTCGCACATACTTTTCCGCCATTCCTGATTTTCTCATACAGTGCCAATGCTCTTCCCGCGGAACCCTGTCGTAGGCTTTCTCTAGGTTTACAAATTCACAATATAACTCTCTTTGACCTTCCCTGTACTTTTCCATCAACATTTTTAAAGCAAACATGGCATCGGTAGTTTCTTTTCCTGGCATAATCCATATTGCTGTTTACTGATCTCTACTCTATCCCTCAGCCTGGCTTCAATAATTCGTTTTTCCATACTTTTATTGTGTGGCTCATTAGCTTTATTCCTCTGTAGCTTTCACAGCACTGTGCGTCCCCTTTGTTTTTATAGATTGGGATAAACACACTCCTTCTCCATTCTTCTGGCATCCGTTCACCCATTAATAGTCTGTTGAACAGTCTTGTCAAAAACTTTATCCCCATCTCTCCCATGCACTTCCAAACTTCTACTGACAACTCATCTGGCCCAACCGCTTTACTTTTTTTATCCTTCTCAGTGCATTCTTCGCTTCTTCTCTACTGACACAATTTACCTCTTCGTTAACCATTTCTGCTTCCTCTGTCCTAGAGTCTCTATTATTTTCCTCGTTTATTAGTTTCTCAAAGTACTGCTTCCATCTCTTTAACACAGCCTCCTAACTTACGATCACATTACCGTTTTCATCCTTTATAACCTTCACGTGCTGTACATCTTTCCTTGCTCCGTCTATCTGCCCAGCCAATCTGTACAACTTCTTCTCAACTTCTTTTATTTGCAATCTAGCATACAAATTGTCATACGCACGTCCCTTTGCCATCGCAACTGCCTTCTTTGCCTTACTTTTCTTTTCTTTGTAGATCTTTTTAGTATTTTTATCTCTTATTTTGTCCCATGCTTTCTTTGCCTCTTTCTTTTCTTTTATGCTCTCCTGAACTTCCTCATTCCACCACCATGTCTCCCTGTCTTCTTTTCTTTCCCAAATGTCACTCCCAGCACAGTTTCAGCTGTTTTTCTAAGCATTTCCGCTGTTTTATCCCACTCATCAGGTAACCCATCCTTGCCTCCCAAAGTCCTGATCACATCTTGTCTAAACACTTCTTGACAGCTAGTCTCCTTCAGTTTCCATTGTCTTATGTTTGGCTGTATTTTCTCTGTTTTTTTCTTTTTCACCATGAGAGCTATCGATAAAAAATGAACGAGCTAAAAATTTGGATTTTAGAAAAGTTATCCAGCAGTTCGTTAGTGCAAAAGCAAGACGGAAAAATTTCAAACTTTCAACCACCCGCAAGTAAATTACGGTAGCCTACTTAATTAGCCTTAACGTATTGTGTTTTATTAGTTTGTGTTATTTGCGGTAATGTCAGTGTACTGTACATTAATTCTTTTTGGGTTAAACAATTTATCCGCATTGCATAGCACATCTCCGTTTTGCTGAAATATCGTTCATAGTGCCCACAAAGCACCTTGCCTCAAAAGGTTACACATAATTGTTTTTGTCATTATAAAACGATTTTGGTTTGCGACATTTATTTGATTAAACGTTTACTAAACAATTAAAAAAATTGTTGTTGCAGCCTGCCCCCCATGAAATCCTTGCTATATCATTATTTCAAATTGAATACAATGCAATCACAAAAAGCATGCTGAATCGTGCAACGTTGGTGAAATTTTATTCGAATTATAGCCTTTGATTTGCAGGCACAGTAAATTTAGCTTTAGCTCCTTTTATCTGTTCAGCTTAATGCTTTTTCGACTCATTATTTTAATTGAAAAATATTTCTATAACGCGGAGTCGTCAATGATTCCTTGTTAAGAAAAGTAGCTCAATTGAATGTTAATTACAGAAAAAACTGGAGGTCCCATAATAGATGTTTGTACCGAGGCCCAACCTGACGAAGTTACGGTCCTGTTCAATGGATTGCATATTCTGCGTGAAATTTTTGAGCTGTATCTAAACAGTTTAAAAAATTTGCTTTAAAATTTCGACCATTCAGAAGAAGACTAAAAAGACTGAAGTGCTGGTCCGATTTGGCAGAATGTCAAAAATTCGAAAAGAGAAAATTTTGTTATAGCCTACATTTTTTGAAAATGGAAATTTTAACTGTATCAAAAACCATAATTAAAAAAAAGAATTTCAGACGCCAGCAAAGTAGCTAAATAAAGTACTTTATCCCCTCAAATTTTTGTTATTGACGTTTTCAAAGAAATTTTTTTGAATGAAACATTTCAAATTGATAATTAGAGATCTTACGGGAAACGCCGAGAAGAAATGCAAATTGCTAAAGAATAACTAAAAAATCCGTAATAGAATTATTGGCATGTTGTCAAGCATAATACATATTAATTTCTACTTCAATGGCATTGAGCTATTTTTTTCTTATCACATTTTATGACTAGATATACTTTTCATCTTTTTTCCAAATTAGTTTTATTATTGATTGCACTTAACCAAGTCAATTATCATCACTAATTGTTGTAACGGTTGAAAATTAGCGCAGTACGTCTAAATGTTAAACATATATTAAGTTTAATAGAATTATAAAATGAAACTTATTTCTGATCGCCCATAACTTCAAATTCGGTTAAGCATACATTTATTTATTCAAATTGAAACATTGAGACGATACAGTAATGCATTGTGATGTTTAATACATGTTGATTCTCCATGCGGTGATATCAGCGCAAAAAAATAAAAATTTTTATGAAAATATTTTGAGTTTTTTCGGATAAAACTTAAATAAAACCCACCAATATTTGAAAGAGCAGACTAAAACTGTGCAACTTCATTGTCATGAAACCGTGCTTGTATAAAGCTAAAAGACAATTGCAATTTGTTGCAATATCAAATAATTTTCTTGGCAGAATTCGGACTTGGTGAGCTCGCTTAAAGTCCTCGACATAGCTGTATGAAAAAGAGGAAACTGTAAATTTAGCGTCTCCCATTTTACGACCGGATGCTTGAATCTGGGATTTTGAAGAAATTTGACGACTGTAAAAGAAGCTGCCAGAAACACCATGGACTGACTCTTCGCAAAACTTTATTTTTTTTGACGGTTAAACAGCGACAACCTGTTTATTTAAGCTGGGGTTATATTGCGTTGTTTGGTTTGCGAGTTAGGGTTAGAACGCTGTCTCGAGAGAGATATCTAGAGTTTGTGATTTTACTCATTCTAAACAAACGTAGAGAATCCAATTTTGCCTAGGGTTTAATTTCAACTTTGACGAGCAAAAAGAAAGCTAATGTTGGTTTAGAAAGCGATCGCGGAAAATGCAAGCGGGAAGCGAAATTCTTGAAAACTTAAGGAAAAAGTACTTGCTTTTCCACGACCGCTTTCAGTTTGAACCAAACTTTAAAGAAGTGTCCATGATATTTTTTGACTTTTTAAATTTTATTTGATTCTTGTATTTTACACTTTTTGAAAAAAAATTATTTAAAGAGCATTTTTTCTTAAAAATTTTTAAGTGATTGAATGAGTTAAATGTGCTGGATAAAACCTGAAGAAACAATTAAAACTTTATAAAAATGTGTGTTTTATATTCTGTAATTAAATTGGTGTAAGTTGTTTCTTTCTGTGCTTTTAGAACATTTAGAATTTTTTAATTTGGCTTCGTCTATTGGGTTCTCATTAGTATTTCTCGTGAACTTTAACCTTTGATGTAAAATATTACAAACTTTAATTTAATTATTCGAGCGATTGTATGTTGCTAGATTGTACAGAGTGAATTCCCCTTGCAAAATTGCTGTGACTTTTCAATGTTAATGAGAAAATTGAGAAAATTTAATAAGCAGATTAAATCGTGATGATTGACCACGGTCGTAAACGGCAGAAGAAAATTTATTGAAAGGTAGATTTTTTTTAAAAAAAATTCGTTTTATTAGAAATGTTTTTTTAAAAATGACAAGGAAGTAGAAACGATGCCGTCCACTTATCTATTTTTGAATTCTAACGAATACATTAAATGAGGTTGGGAAAATAAAATTGCTGAAGGAATCTGGCGCAAAAATTTTCTCCAAAACAACGATTATTTCATTGAGCGGTTGAGTAATTTTAATTTGTTTCTAGGCAGCTGTTGCGAATTCGCTTACCGCAGTCGAACCTTTGAATTGTCAAAAACATAATTTTTGTTGCTTTAAAACTATTTAAAATAAAGAACACCGCGCTGTACACGCGGTTTATTTTTTATTTCATTTTTATTTTATCTCTATATTTATCCTCCTGACTCGCAGGAAAGCGACGGAGGCGCTAATAAATAAGGTAGACAATTATCCCGACCTGCTTCCGGAGATGCCAAGATATTGCTGTCCGCTTGTTTTTTAATAGATATATGACTTTAATTTAGAACTGTTTGCCAAGAACACCAAGCAGGGGAAAGTGCCTTTCCCAAGAACAAAACAGAATGGCGTAAGTGGGTTTTGAACCGAGACCATGTTAATCGTAAGCACGGAGCTTTATCCACTCGACCACGCTGCCGAAGTGTTTATCAATCCACTGTTTATCATTCTGTTTATCATCTGCCACTGTTTATCATTCGCACACTGATTTTTATAAAGATAAAATAAATAAATTTTTAAATATATTTATTGGAAATTTCAAATTGATTTAATTTTTGGTTAATTAAGAGATGCAACAAGATAAAATACGGTAAAATTGTCAAAAACAAACAAAATCAAAACAAAGTCTAATATCATGTCTAACTTTATATTCTGCATGGATGTGATAAACTTGAATGACCTCAAGCTTTGCTAATGGATATGCAAAGACAATGATAGATTGTTGGAAGCTTTTAAAAACTTTTTCAGATATTTTGAAAGTTTAACATTATTGTGGTTTGCAATTGTTGGTTAAGATTTGCAAACAGAGAAAATCGTCAGAAATTGCTTTTCCAAGAATTTAAGTGCAGCAAAGTTTAAAAGAAATCATTTTCAAGATGTGAAAATATTATAAATTTTTACAATATAACTGGAGTCTTGACGACGGTTGGGGGAACAGACGAGATGACATTTGAGACATTGCTAATGCAATTGTCATAAATTTATGAATATAATTCGGATTTTTTCTGCCAAGATTAAGAATATTAAACTAAGTATTGCATATTGATGCTGATAAATCATTGATAAGCGGTTGATTTTAAATAGATATTGAATTAAAATAGGGGTTGCAAATAAAATAGACAAAAATTTTAGCAAAACTCGATTCCAATGTTGTCTTGCCTAACAAACTCGTCCACAATAATCCCTTCGTCTTGATACTGATCTGGGATGAATCTCCATCTCGGCAGCGGATGGTAGGTGTTCGATTCGCTTTTTTCGCGTAAAATAGGCGACGCCACCAGTTTCTCACCTGCATTCAGGAGTTCGTACATCTTTCCCATGCACGACATCATCACTTCCGGTTTGTTATTGAACGTGGAATCTGTAAATAAACAAAAATAAAATTGCTGTTTATGTTTACGAATATAGCTTATGGAACATTTTTTTGAGGAAAATGATACAGGATACTACTTAGGTATGACTTAGCGTTTTCCGATTTGTTATTGCTATTCTTGCATCAAACAAACCAACATTTTTTTGTACTTAAGTTTGAAACATTAGTCAGATTTTTGTTATTTTTTAAAATAAAATTTGTTCAAAAAATTCCCAAAGACATTTTGAGCCAATAGCTACTTCAGAAACACATGAGATCAAAATCACTCTAGGGCGCAACCTTTCTCATTTTTTCTAAATTTTTTTCCAAATTTATAAATTTTCGTTATTGGCGCCAAGCAAGTGATTTCAAACAACAAATTGGATGTGGTCATGGGACTGTGTCATCAATTAAGTGACGTCGTATAAATTTTGCTAACCATAATAGGGGGTTGCTAAACTTTGGTCGAAGATGTAAAACTGAAGAAGACCTCCGCGTCGAGACCATATCAGTTTCATGTCAGTGGCATAGAGCGGGCAATAAATACTTGCTAATATTGTTAAAATCAAAACATTACTGAAAAAATTAATAGCTTTAAAAAATTTTTTTAACTTTAACTTGTAAATTTAAAATTTTTTTTAAACTTCTTGACAGGCAATTACGACTTAAAACAACAAATTCTTCTGCTTCATTTCATCGCATACATTTTTAAAACGTAAAAGCTGTATAATTAACTGTAAGACTCATAATTAATTTGTAAAGAGTAAATACTAACCTGTGCCTTTTTAATCTTTTGCACAATGGCATTAAAAATAAATAGTTGCTCTTTCCCCCTTTTTTTGTTGTGAATGGTTATGATTTTTTGTGTTTTTATAAACTTATTTTATTTTCGTGTGGTATTTATTGATTATTAATACACATTTGTAAGCGCGCTGCCTTATTAAAAAAAAATAATGAAATAAAATTTGCCCCTACCGATGTGTAATTTTCGCGCGTGTGAGATAAGATAGAACAAAGAAATGATAAAATATAATTAAACGTGGTAATTGAAAAATTAATTTAAAATTCAAAAACTCTGGTCTTTTGCCTGGAGTTCTCTCAAAATCAGGAGCATTTGTTTTAATCAAAGTTTTATACTGTTTTAATTTTTGTGATTTTTTCTTTTAGTTAACTGCATCAAATTGGATCTTAATTCACACCGTGAAGTAAGATCCCAAATTGATCTTACATTATTTTAAAAAAAGAGTCTGAACTTTGTTTAGAACATTCCGGAAGTGGCCAAAAATCAACAACAGAAATAAAAAATGTGGTTTTTCAATTACAAAAATGTTTTTTATATTCAATCCAGTTATTTTCTCGTTTCTCGATAAAAAAATCATCAAATAATGGTGAAGTCTCAAGATGTAAATCACTTCGTTTTTTCGACACTTTTTTGCGCAAGCTACAAACACAACCATTTTAACTAATTTTGAAGAATCTGACAAAATAATTAAACTTTTTTTCAAAAAAAAACTTCTATATATCATTGAAAATCAGCTTTTTTTACTTACTTAGACATTTCAGCAAATTTGTGTAAACTTTGTCAAAATGATTCGAGTTGTCGATAGTCTCGTTTGAAATTTTTGTTGCATCTAACTCAAATTTTGAGTTAAGCGGAAGTTCTTTGAGGGGCCACACTCCGTTTTCTTCGTCGACGGTCACTGACTCCCCAGCAAAACAAAAGCGGACACAACCCGCGGATTCGGAATAGGTTATCGATCCGTTGTGTAAAATACAACTGCAACAACGTCTGTCCTGCTCCAGGCACGCTACATCCGTCCATGAAGGGGGAATGTTCGGGATGAGAGCGATCCTACGTCCGTGCGCCAGCTCTTGAAACTTTACAAAGTGACTAGTAGATTTTATTGTCATAAGGTCACCCCCCAGTGTCCCTTGAAGGTTTGAAATAAATGGGCTGCATGGAGTCCCCCCTTCCCCCTCGTATGAAATGCTGAGCAGTGCTTCCAACGCTGTTCTCAAATTAGTTACAGGAAAAATTACTCCCGATGTGATTCCTTTAGTAGGATACCACAATTCTGAACGCAGCTGTTTATCAGGGTTTCCAGTAAAAATTGTTGAATGAGGAGACTTGATCTTGAGACAAACTTCAGCTCGAATGAGATGCATCATGACGTGAGCGTACAGGCCACCAATGGTGTTGATGTCAGATTCTTGAAGAGATTCAAGATTCTTTGAAGCAAACTCAAATAAGCGGGATAAAAATTCAGGATCGGATTTGTTAAACTTTTCCGTCTGGAATGATTGAAAACAATCAATAATGCCTATAGTTCGACTACATAATTTCGAAACGTACCTCATGGTGGCCGTTGTGAAGAAGCGATTCTTCCTTACAAGAAATGTTTATAGAGTTCCCGTCAACTGATTGATCGAAAATCCCTGAGTTGAAAACCGTACATCTCATTGCGTTTGAACGTTTTTTTATTGAGTTTTTTTTATTACAATAAACACCTTTTGTGCTGATTAAAACAAGTGAACAAAATTATCGTTTTTAAAATTTTGTTGCAATTTACTTCAATTAAAAAACAAAATATGGAATAAATTACGGAAATTAAATTCAAGAAAAGAAAAATATAACTTGATATTATTTATTTGCTGTTTCCGTAAAATGAAAAGTGAAATGCGATTCAACGAATAAACAGCTTGTTTGAAGCTAAGTGTTAATGCGTGCGCGAGACGCTCTCTTTGTTTTGTCGGTCGTATAAATTGCGATTTTGATCAACGATAAACAACAAATTTGCAATTGGATATGAAAAAACACTGATATGGTTGGTAGTCGAACTTGATATGGTTGGATTTGAAAAAAACACTGATATGGTTGATAATCGAACTTTTTACCTATTGAACTAATTATGATAAGCGTGTACCTTTTGTCGCGCCTTGATTGCTGCATGCTGCAGCGGCTTTTCGTTTTCTTTCTTTATGCAGTTGCAGTTATGTTGTGGTGGTTTATGTTTGTTAGGTTATCGATTATCTAAGAGTCTTATTTATTTTATCTCTATATTTACCCTCCTGCTGCCGACAATCTATTGTGTTTAGGCTTATGTTATTAATTCTATTGTGTTTAGATGTGCCTCGTTTTTAGTTTATTTAACCTTAACTTAGGCAATGTTGCCTGTGATAGTTTCGTAACAAACACAAAATAGCAATTTATGAATTTTCTTTGCTCTTCACTTGCTTGATTATTTTGTCCAAAATAATCGAGCTTACGACCAAGGAAAGATACAATGCTTATTCCAACAATGTGTCATATTAGTTATGCTAGAAAGTTAAAACGTAAAAAAACTTTATTTTCATTTCAAGTTTTTTTGCATAAGTATCAATATTCATGGTTGGGTCAGACATAAATGGTGAACCGAAGGGTAAATATTCTCAAGGATAGTTTTGCACGAGTTCAATATTACCCTAGTTTTGCTTCGAGTTCAAAAGATAATGCAATACTACTCACTTTACCGTATTTTCTCAATTGTCAGCCGCCCTCGATTGTGAACCGCATGTAATAAATGCTAACATTTAATGTAAGCGTCTTCAATTGTAAGCCGAATATCAAAACACTAAAATTTAAATTAATTTGCAAGAATATCACAAGCATAAGCAGCATAAAGTATTTTATAAATTTATTTAAATTGCAGAAACACATCCATCATCGCTACTATCAAAGTCATTAATAATATCATTCAAATTTCCGGCAACTTCCTCATCATCCGCTCATACTGTTAATTGCGTAGAAAAAATTAAGTTACATCATCTGTAGTGATTTAACATACGTCAAAAGAGTTTATTATAATTTCCGTCGAAACCTATTCCATGTTTCTACGACATACCAAGCTATAAACTTTATTTAGTTGGAAAATGTAAGTCTCCTTCGTTTGTAAGCAGCCCCCGAAAGTAAACCGCAAAAGTGTAGGTTAAAAAAAATTTGTAAGCCGCGGCTTACAATCGAGAAAATACGGTATTCACTTAAAAAATTGGCGTTGTAAGTAACAAAGCACTTTATGTTATTGTAAATGTAAATGTAAATGCAAGAAGTAATGTGCTCAGCTGATGGGCGAACACATGTTCTTCTGATTATGAGTCGGTCACTCACATTGTCTTGCAAAAAACAAATCTTTTTTGTATTGAAATAAGAGCGTCACCAGGTTACCTTGTTGAAATGAAAGTTCTTTCCACTGGTGGGCGACAGAGTTTATAGTTGATAACACCTCGCAAGGGGCTGGCTTTTCTATTTCACTGAAGATATTCTTCATCAACTCTTTTGAAAATTTTCCTAAGCGAATTTCTAAGCTTGGAAGTACCTAAAAAATACATTTAAATTTTGGAATGTTATGGTTCGATCATTGTGCTTTATACTAAAAAGGAAACGTAGGCTACATACCTGGATAAGATTTTTTGATGGGAATTTTATTGGATAACGCGGCAGCCAAAACAAATCCGTAACATCCGCCTTTCCGCCGATTGAGTTCAAAATGTTAGACACAAGCGACAGGTGAAGCATCTCTTCTGTGGCGACGCTGCAAATATTCTCGATCAAGAATCGATTTGCATTCGCAAGCGAGCCCCTTCAGGGGTGTCCGGTAATTTCGTCGCAGAAATTACATACATCATCGGTAATTTTATCAAATGGCAGTTACATCACAAGACATTTTCACTGCAGCGTAATTACATCGTAATCATAACATCAGTAATTTGGTTTTCTTGATTTTTCATAATCAAATGATTTTTGTGTGTTTTAAATGTTTGTTTTTTAGCACAATTTTTTTCAATTTTAAGAATTAATCACAGGAAAACATTCCAACTTTCAAGTCGTGAGTTGATTTGAAAACTCGAGTCGAGCCCTTGTTCTTTGCAATGATAAACTTCAATCGAGTTCGATCGTCTTTTAATGGTTTTTACAAATACGGGTTAGGGTTAGATATTAAAATGTGATTGCCATACGATAAAATTACCGACAGTGAAATTACCTTGTGATGAGATTACAATAAATCCGCGTTTAGCACGTAGCCCGAAATGTTTAGAGGAATATTTCATTTTATTTTCATCGAGGTTTATTGGAAATGCTTTGGATAAAAACTTTTTAAAACATTATTTGTTGCCAATATTAGTTGGAAAAAAATAAAAAATAAAAAGTTTTTTAGAAATCCTGTAGCTTATATAAATTTAATTTTTATTGGATAAAATGAGTTTAAATGATCAGTTAATATACAAAGATAATCTAATGGCAAAAATCAAGCAGAGATAATCAGAAAAAACAGAACATGCATCCTGTGATGTGAATGAAAATAAAAGATTTTATGAAATTTCGTGATAAGCGACTTTCGTCTTCAAACCTTTTCAAAATTTTCTTTACTTGCAGATTGTTTTCTGATTTTATCGAAAAATAAGCGGTTAAATATGGGGGGATGGTGTAGAATTCGACCCACATTGCCAGATGAAGCAACTCGCGAATGTGCGCTATTGTCCCGTGCATCGATTCGTATATGACGTCACAAGCGTGTTGTGGAACACTTTCATCGATCCTGAAACACATAAAATAAAATCCTTAGAATGGTAACTGCAAGGCTATTGCTTTATAGTATTGTCACCTTGCTTGCGCATTTTTTTCCGCCTCTCCATTCATTTCACATTCGATCCATCGTCGAACTATTTCTGTTTTATCAGGGGATAAATCTCGAGTTACAGGCATAAAGTTGGGATGGTGGAAGTCGTAGCCAAACATTGACATGTTTATCAACCTTAACTTTGATCTAAGAGGTTTTGATAGTTAATAATACACAACTTGGCAATTTCAAAAAATTTTCAAGAAAAAAAAATCAAAAAAAGATACACCAAATAATTTTGTAGGGTAATAATACTATTATGTGCACAGTTGGAAAGTTATTCATTTGTAGGCCACAGAACACTCAAGATTACTTCATGGGGTTTTTTCGCTTGAAATGACTGGATTTTGTGTTTTTGTTGAAGTGACTAATGAAATTTTTTTTAATTAATAAAAATCAAATCGAGGCAATGATTTCAAAACTTGAACCCAGCCATCGGATGCATATTTCAATGTTCCTGATGCCGGTCCTAAGCCCGGATAAATGGGGATGGTTGCGGCAGGAAGGGCATCAGGCGTAAAACGTTTTTTCCAGAATATATAAATGCGTTATATTGATAAATTTATACCGGATGAGTTGCGGCCCAGGTTACCAATGACCGCCTCAAGTGTCGCACGGTAAAGCACCTGTGAAAACTATGCTACTGCTAGGCTTCGTGAAAACAAGAGGAGAAAGAGAGGAGGAAGGCGAGTGAAGAGGCAGCGGGAACTATGGAAGGAGAGACACACACACACATTAGGGTTGGTACCTTAAATATAGGAACAATGACTTGAAGGAGGAGAGAACTGGCAGACATGATGTGGCGAAGGAATGTATATCTATACTGTGCCTACAGAAAACAAAGTGGAAAAGGAGTAAACCGAGGAACATTGAAGGTGGATGCAAAGTATTGTACAACGAAGCTGATGGAAGAAAAAATGAGATTCGGATAGTGGTGAGAGAGGAGCTGGTTGAAAGTGTCTTGGAGGTGAAGAGGGTGTCAGATAGACTAATGGCCATGAAACTGGAGAAAAATAATTTTTGGGAAGATCTGAATGGGTTGATAGAAAGCGTATCAAAACAGGAGAGGATAGTACTAGATGCAGACCTAAATGGACATGTGGGCAAAGGAAATATAGGGGATGAGGAAATAATGGGGGGGTACAGTGCTGGAACAAGAAATAAAGAAGGATCAATGGTTATGGATTTTGCGAAAAGGATGAATTTGGCGATTGTCAACACTTATTTCAAGAAAAAAGATGAATACAGGGTGATGTATAAAAGTCGCGGAAAAAGTACCCAAGTAGATTGTTTGATGTGCAGAAAGAGGAACCTGAAGGAAATATGCGATTGTAAAGTAATAAAGAATGAGTGTGTCGCAAAGCAGCATCGTATGCTGGTATGCAAAATGGCTCTCATGGTGAAAAAGAAAAAAACAGAGAAAATACAGCCAAACATAAGACAATGGAAACTGAAGCAGACTAGCTGTCAAGAAGTGTTTAGACAAGAGGTGATCAGGACTCTGGGAGGCAAGGATGGGTTACTTGATGAATGGGACAAAACAGCGGAAATGCTTAGAAAAACAGCTGAAACTGTGCTGGGAGTGACATTTGGGAAACGAAAAGAAGACAGGGAGATGTGGTGGTGGAATGAGGAAGTTCAAGAGAGCGTAAAGGAAAAGAAAGAGGCAAAAAAAGCATGGGAAAAAGTAAGAGATAAAAATACTAAAAAGATCTACAAAGAAAAGAAAAGTAAGGCAAAGAAGGCAGTTGCGATGGCAAAGGGACGTGCGTATGACAATTTGTATGCTAGATTGCAAATAAAAGAAGTTGAGAAGAAGTTGTACAGATTGGCTAGGCAGAGAGACAGAGCAGGGAAAGATGACAGGACGTGAGAGTTTTGAAGGATGAAAACGGTAATGTGATCGTAAGTTAGGAGGCTGTGTTAAAGAGATGGAAGCAGTACTTTGAGAAACTGATGAACGAGGAAAATGACAGAGACTCTAGGACAGAGGAAGCAGACATGGTTAACGAAGAGGTAAATTGTGTCAAGAGAGAAGAAGTAAAGAATGCACTGAGAAAGATAATAAAAGATAAAGCGGTTGGGCCAGATGAGTTGTCAGTAGAAGTTTGGAAGTGCATGGGAGAGATGGGGATAAAGTTTTTGACAAGACTGTTCAACAGACTATTAGTGGGTGAACGGATGCCAGAAGAATGGAGAAGGAGTGTGTTTATCCCAATCTATAAAAACAAAGAGGACGCACAGTGCTGTGGAAACTACAGAGGAATAAAGCTGATGCACATACAATAAAAGTATGGAAAAACGAATTATTGAAGCCAGGCTGAGGGGTAGAGTAGAGATCAATAAACAGCAATATGGATTATGCCAGGAAAGGAAACTACCGATGCCATGTTTGCTTTAAGAATGTTGATGGAAAAGTACAGGGAAGGTCAAAGAGAGCTGCATTGTGCATTTGTGGATCTAGAGAAAGCCTATGACAGGGTTCCAAGAGAAGATCTGCGGTACTGTAAGAGAAAATCAGGAATGGCGGAAAAGTATTTGCGACTTGTACAGGATATGTATGAGGAAAGCGAAACAGTAGTGAGGTGTGCAGTAGGAAGTACAGAAAGTTTCAAGGTTGAGGTTGGACTGCACCAGGAATCAGCATTAAATCCGTTCCTGTTTGCAGTATTAATGGACAGACTAACGAACAAAGTAAGGAGAGAACCACCGTGGACGATGTTGTTTGCTGATGATATTGTGATTTGCGAAGAGACCAAGGAAGAAGCAGAGCGGAAACTAGAATGCTGGAGATATGCATTCGAAAGAAGAGGGATGAAAGTAAGTAGGTCAAAGACCGAATATCTGTGTATAAATGGAGGAAATGACAAAGAAACAGTGAAGATAAAGGACGCAAAAGTACAAAAGTAACAAAATTTAAGAATTTGGGATCAACGGTGCAAGAAAGTGGTAGTTGTGACAGGGAGGTATAGTGGAGTGTGCAGCCAGGATGGAAAGGATGAAGAAGAGTATCAGGAGTAATCTATAACAGGAGGTTACCAGCTAGAGTAAAAGGAAAAGTGTACAGTTCAGTGGCGAGACCAGCAATGGTGTATAAACTTGAGACGGTGGCGGTCACAAAAAAAAACAAGTAGAAGAGATGGAAGTTGCAGAGATGAAAATGTTAAGGTTTGCTGTGGGATTGACGAGAAAAGATAAGATTAAAAACGACTACATCATGGGTACAATTAAGATAGAACGATTAGGAATGAAGATGAGGGAGGGCAGGCTGAGGTGGTATGGACATGTCATGAGGAGAGACCAGGAGTACATAGGAAGAAGGGTGATTGAAATGGAGTTACCGGGAAAGAGGAAAAGAGGCAGGCCAAAGAGAAGATTTTTGGATGTAGTGAAGGAAGATATGGAGAAAGTTGGTGTATGGGAGATGGACATTGAAAACAGGACGCTTTGGAGAAAGATCATACGCTGTGGCTACCCCTGACTAAAGGGAAAGGCCGAAAGAAGAAGATTTCAAAATCAAATATAATTCTCCGTATCGCAAGATTTCCTGATTAAGCAGCAAGCAGACCACACGCGAAAAAAAGAACTTTATTTTATAGATTTCGTGTAGGTCTCAACATAAACAAAAAAGTTGTTTACTTGACTTGGTCACTGTCCTTCAAGTTGATGATGTTGTGGTACGTCATCACGGGAGCGATATTTCCATAAAAGTAAAATATCTCCTTTACGTCATCTTTCCAGGTTGGACACTTTTTACTCATCAGTGACTTTGGAAGAGAGCTGTTATATTTAAGGAAGTTTTTTAGAAGCCTTCTGTCACACTTCATTCATTATTTTATTCTTAACTTAGTGGCTGTGTAGTTGATTTTCAGTCTTACAGTAATTTTTAAGCTTTTGATTATGACGTAATCTTTTTCATTGTTACGAATTGATTGCGTAACCGCTACACTCTTCACTTAATTTATTTTGCTTGCAAGTTGTTCTTATAAGTCAGGAATGGCCAATACGTCGATCGCTTCTGATTTTAAGCGAACTTATAATGTTTTACTTAAGACTTAAGTAAAATCCGAGACAGCTTCAGCTAAAGTCCTTTTTTTAGAGATCACTTCTTTTTTAGGATCGCACTTTGTAGTGGTCGATCGCGAGTTACTAATAAAATTTAAAGTCGAACTTACCAGCAGACAAGTTGGTTAATTTTTTTATAAGTGATTGTAAAGATTCGTTTTACAGTTTTATTCATAGACGTAATTGTACTTATAAAAGCATTGTGACGTTTTGCTAAAGTTCTACACATTTTTTCTCTCTTTCTTGTTTGTTTTTATTTCGTTGAGAAATGCTGACAAAAATCTTTTACAATTTTACAGCTTATCTGACATTACTAGTTACGTATGTTTATTACTGTATCTTCTGATTGTATTGCAATGTCATAGACTGCTTTTGCCAACTGCAAAAAGTTGTATAATAATTAATCTAAGAAACCTGGCCCGATCAAGTAACTTAATTTGTTATATCGTGACGTTGCCTGATTTATAAGTTATAAATAGCGTCGCATTTTGTTTATCATTCAATCCATTCAAATAAGGGTTTGAAAATCGTTTCGAATCATTGTTGCCTGAGTGGCCGTGTTTAGTTGTTTGAGGGTCAGTGTTGGCATTTTGGAAATTAATTCTGTAATGAGATAGAGTTTTTGTGCAAACTATTAAGTTTAATATCAGCCATCGAGGTGCTAATTCATTTTTGTGGTTAGGGAGTTTGATAAAGCTTGAGGGTCAAGTTTTACGAGAATTAATTGACTTCTTCTTGATTTTGTAAATCGGAAACCGTGGTTTCTTTTTATCTGTAGAAAGATGTTTCTAGCAAATCCATTTGTACTTCGCCAGAACCGGCTGTTTAAAAAACTTTCAGTTTCTAAGCAAACTATTTCTACAACCGGAATAAATAAAGATATGCACCAACTAGTGATGTCAACCGTGCAGTGCAGCGTTTTGAAGGATCTTGCCGCGTGCAAATTATAAAAAGTTTACATTTAAATTTTAAGCAAATCTTATTTTGCATAATGCTATTGCTTGGGTTGCCGATTTAGTTGTTCCCCTTCATTAATCCAATCACAGAAACCAAAGTGTCAGGAGCATAATCAGCTGAATAGCCTCTTTCCATAGTAGGGGAGACTGAGGTAAGTTGTGCCACTGTCCAAGCTGTTCCACCCCTTTTTTTTCTTTAAATAATTTCTGTCACTACACCTATTGCTACGCTCAAAATATTACTCATAGAGTGTTGCCTTTCAGCAGTTTTTTTGAAGGTGAAAATATTTACTTCAGATGAGTTATAGATAAAATGACGTTTTACAGCCATTTATGAAAAGTTTTTGGAGTTTATTTAATCACGACTTGATTAAAGAGTTTAAGGTATTTTTAAATAGGACAAATAAGCTAAGGCAAATGCATTGTAATAGTTTCAGTTGCAAAGGTATTTTTATTTTTCATTCAGTACATTTCTGAGCAGGTGAACTTTTATTCTTATGGCTGCTGGTGGGGTAAGATGTGCCGATGGTAATGGGTTAAATTGAGCCATGCTGGAAAAGCAGCACAACTACCCCATTTTTTGTTTCTGTTGTTTTCCAGGCTTCAACTGCATAAAAAACATGAATAACCGAAAAACAATACAATAACACTTAAGAAGTAACTTAACTAAAACTTCAGTAGCCTACTTACTGCGAGGGTATGTAGATGATATCAATTTAACGCCACCCTTGTTTTCCTGCAACAATGGAGGAACTATGGCACTAAATTATAGGGAGAAATAATGCATAAGCTTTATATCTTTTAAAATATGAGCATTGATATTTGACATGTGGTTTGGACGGTACAACTAAACCATGTTGAACAACTTACCTCACCCTGTGGCTCAACTTATCCATAGCCTGGGTAATTAGTGCCAAAATACACTCTTTTTTTAACATTGATCACACTAACTCCTTTTGCGTTACAAACTCCAACTTTCCCTAAAAACAAGGGATAGTTCTCTAAGATTGTTCCAGAAAAATTTTTGTTAATCTATCTTCAACAGTCTTTTCAAAATTGGCAAGCAAGTCGAAAATGGCTCAACTTACCTCACTCTCCCCTACCGGTAATTTATAATGTAAATAGCACATAAATATGAGAGAAACTAAAATAAATAAAGAGAGAGGAGGTGAACTGCTTTTAAACTGAAAGAAAGCAATGGAATCTAATTGTACAGCAGAGAAAGGCTTGTAAAAAATATTACTAAGAAAGAATAAGCAATGTGAGTTTTGAAGATAAACTTGAATTAGAGTATGTGAAGCTTCCCCAGTTTTTTAATCAACCTGGCATTTAAATTATTTTATACCTTTTACCCGATTATTCAATACCAAAACAAAGTCTTAGCTTTTTTATCTTTTATTAGGGTTTTTATTCACTTTTCGCCCTTACTAACCTCGCAGCTTTTTGGGATTTTCCAAAATTTAAAAGGTAATGAACTAAACTCGGCTAATAGTGAATGAGAACCAACTATTGTTACAAGTACTAATTTAAGCAAAACAAAAAAGCAGATTATAAAATCAGACATAGAACTGTAGAATGAGTTTTTGAAAATCCTCTCAATGTAAAATTGAAGTTGCCAACCATTAATAACTAATTACATTTCAATAATTAATTTTAGCAACTTGTAGATATTTTTTAATTTTTTTTTAAAGTTTAACTGAAAAGTACTTTGTAGCAAGTATTTTTATAAATGAGTTTTTCAAAGTCTTTCTGTTGGTGTTGCAATATCTTTATAATTTTTAAATGTTACATCTATGCTACTATGTAAATTATGATTTCAATACAGCATTAAAAAGTACTATAATATTATTCTCGACATAGTTAGGACAAAGCTTAAAGGCTTAAAGTAGTCTTTATATATTATACAAAAGTTAAAAATGGTAAACTTAGTTCAATTGATTCAACAAAAGCCAATTTAAATTTGGGGTAATACAAAATGTGTGAATGGAGTAAAGCAATTCTTTTTGTAACATGTTAGAAACTGTTATAATAGTTTAAAATACACACACCACAGTGTTAATGTGTTGCATTTGGCAAAATACCTTAAAAAAATCTAGAAGCTAAAGCACCATTAAGTAGATGTGTACAAACTGCAAAAAAGTAGTTTGTAATTCAGTTGCTAATCTTATATGACAGTTTAAGACCTATTTTCGTCTAAAAAAGTAAAAAAATAAAGGCCTTTTTAAAACAAAAGATTTGTATAAATGCATTAAAATTACATTGTTTTCTTCATGTTGCAATTTCATATAAGCTATTATGCAACAACCTTTACCAAAACATTACCAGATTTAACTATTAAAAGTCTATTTAGCTGCAATGGTTAGTTTGGTATTATTTAAAATCAAATGAATTGAATAAAAATTGATCTTACCTGAACATATTAATGGTTTAATTTACTTATATCTAATTTTTCGTGATTTCTTTCAGAATGTAATTTTTAATACTAGTTAACTATGCCTTAAATTGAATGTACTTATTAAATATAGTTTAATAAAGGTTATTTGTGAGAATTTGATATACTGTTATAGCTGTCAAAAATAGCTTAGCATGACAACAACTATTGCTTTGACCACAAATGCATATCAAGGGTTTTGGTAAGGTTTTATGATTAAAAAACCTTAAGTAATTTATGCAATATGTTTGAGTGATTATTTTTTCAAATTCCAAGCTAAAAACATTAAAAAAACAAAGTTGATAGTAAGCAAGGTTTGTGTTTGAAAAAAAAGAGATAATTATAATTTCTTTATATATATCTTTTTAATTTGCAGGAAAACATTGAGGGCATTATACTAAGAGCAATTATTGGCTCTCTTCAAGAAGTCACTGTAAGCAATTTTTTTTAGTGAAACTTAACCAGAATCTCATTCAGCACCAGGATGGAATAAAAAAGAAAACTAAGAGAAAAAAGGCCTTTCAAAAAGTGATAGTAATCACTGAGGATTTGGAGTTAGTTTCACAAATGGTGACTTCTTGAAGAGACCCTAATTATCTTATCAGCTTTTGAAGATGCCAAGATATTGCTGTTGGGTTGAAATTTTTTATTTGTTTTTTTTTTTAGCTGTAGAGACATTACTGAATTAAGGCTGCTTGCTGGGATGCCAAGCAGAGTAATGTGCTTGAAGTACTTTCAATTAAATAGCAAGATTATGTCAATAGCTATTGAATTGCTAATGCCAATAGCTATTATGCCAATAGCCAATAGCTATAGAATCTAAAATATAAGGGCTTACTTTGATAATTACAACAGTAAGTATTGTTTGAACAAACACCTTTTTAAAAAAAGAAAAAGATGTCTAAAAATTTTCTATTTAAATATATGATTTGCGGTGCAGCGCGGTGCGGTATAAGTTTTTGGTAACAACTTTGCGGTGCAGTGCAGTGCAGTGCGGTGTCACAAATAAAAAATACTTGCGGGCTGCGGACACAAAATTTTGTATCCGCGACATCACTATGCACAACGTTACTTCAGCGCAAATATTTGGGTTACCTCGGATTCCCGCGTAAGTTGTGAGATCTTCCTGCTTGATTGATTAATAGTTTGTGTTTTTAACTGATGCTTCAGGAGAAAACGTTGTATTTGTTTCAATTTATTTAATAAAAAAAGTCAACATGGTTGATGTTAGGCTTATGCTGTTTCGTAATCATTAAATCTTTGAATCTACAAAATTTGTCAACTCATTGCTTTTGCAATTTTTACCTTTCCTGTTGACGTTGTGCAATTTTCTTTGACACGTAATTTTTTCTGTCAGTCAAAACTTTGCGACTTAATGAGTGGAGCAATCGACTCGTAATCAATAGGATACGAGTTTGGTCCTGGGCTGAGCTAATAAATTTTTCTTAAATAAAAAAAGCAAAACAAGAACGATTTCGATCAAATAATTGAAAAAGCGAAGTGGGCCTATTGCATTGGTCTAGTCTTTCTGATTTTTTTTTTGTAATAATTAATCACTTGGCACTAACCGCTATGTTTAATCAAATAAATTATCGATCTAACAATAAAATTTATGCAAAAATTTTTCTTCGGTTGGAATAAACTCAAATTTATAAAAATATAAGAAAACGCTACAAAAAAGCAATGCATCCGGTTTTTATACACTACTCTTCAAACGAGACCATCAAGATAGGCTGTCTGTATGATTAGTAAATGATTCTTGTGAAGTTTATTCGATAATTTCGAAAATGATGATACATTATCAAAGTAATATTTTTAAAAAAATGTTTATATTTTAGATTTCAGAAATGAAGCGCTTTTACAATGAAAGTGTTTTCAAAAGAAGCTTCTTCGTCATTAATAAAAAATCAAAAACTAAGATCCATTTTCAAGAGATCAAATTACCTGTAGACTTTTACAGCTGTCTGCGTAAATCCATACACCGAGTCCAAGCTGCACTCAAACTTTGCTTGAGTAAGTGTTTCTTGGACGTCTATATCGCTGAACATACCTCCCTCCCCAACGCGGTACATCATATCAAAACTATTTCCCGTATGGGTTAATATCAACCCGGATGGATAAACCTAAATACTCCTCTTTGTTAAAATCCGAGATTTACAGCATTTAACGAATCCTCATTACTTGTCCGTCCAATCCGCACTTTCTAGGATTTCCTGGATCCTTCACAACGTGAACTTGGAGTTGAGCAAATCCGGTTTCGTTGGTAATTTGTGATCCGCTTAGCAGAACCGCATTTAGGGGGGTGGAAATAAAGGGGAAGCAAGTCTGTTTCTGCAATTTTTTTAAATGGGCGTTAAAACAGCAATAAATTCCTGTGCAGTGGTTCAAGAGAACATTAAGTTAGTAAACTCAAAACAAATACAAAATTTAATGAAATATACAAGTGTACTTACCTTTTTGTGAATGCATTCAGAATAGTATCTACTGTGCTTCTGCACCTTCAGCTCTACGATGGCTCCAGCTAACGGTTTTCCAAACGTGGTCGCAATCACAGAAAAATTCCACGATTTTCCCAAGCTCAAGCGCTTTGTGAAATATTCAAAGTGCTGCAAGTGCAAAAAATTAAGAAATCGAAACTTGTTCAAAACTTTAAGCTGCCTGCTCGCTCGGGAAGACGCTTGTAAAGTTTCATCTACAGGCAGCAACGTGTTACTCATTTATTTGTCTTAAACTTCTTCCTGTTACATAACCAACCAAAATTATAAGAATCGATTCAGTCGACCGCGATAATAACAACAAGATCTTAGTTCAATTTGCATGGCGCGATCGGCTACTATCGTCGTCATAGTCATCTTGCGAAAGAAAATACACAAATCAGATCTGGAGGAGAATGAGGACGATGATCCAATCTTCTGCACTATTTGATAATGTTAATTAAAATAAGTTTTTCTCATCCAGAACCTTTAAACTCCGGTTTCCCCGAGAGGCCTGATGTACGGGGCGAAAGCATCGCGCTTGTGCTTCGATAAAAAATCAAGATTATATTGATACAAGGGAAAACAGAAATACCCTACCTCAATTTCTAGATAATTATATTTGACCCGGGTTGTTGTGTGTAACTGTAATCCATGGCGCTCATTAAAACGTTGAAAACACATTTCATAGACTTTGTCGGGGTGCTAATAATAACAAAAACGCGAAGTGTTAATGTTCTTTCAAAAGATTCGCCGCATTTTTCCTAATTTCTCCACAAAGCTTCCAAATTTCTATTAAACAAATAATTTCGTGTTACTTTCAAATCGTCGAGATTAACAAACGGGCGGCGGGATATTAGTATTCCTGGAACGTTTGATTTGACCGAAGCAGTTGAAGTTATATTATGTATTATAGGGTCAAGCGGTAATCCAAAAAGAGTGTTACTCCTAGGTGGCGAACTTTAGCTGAGTGGATACTTGAAGGCGATTTTGCCTACTATCTCCACCTGATAACGAATTGTGGACTGCCGAATTTTGCTTAATGTATAAAAAAATGTTGTTGTTGAAGATTTTAATTTCTCCTTTAACCTCTGGGCTTGTACGTTCATTGATCATCCTTTTATCTTTACGAAGATTTTTGCTTGGATTTTATAAGTGAGTTTTTTTGATCTTGGATTGACTTCTACTATAAAGTTGTCATTAGCTCCCGGTTGGTCTACGATCACTGCTAAAAACGTTTGGAAAGAATAATTTGGTGTTTATGGCACCGCGCAGAAACTGATGCAAATTATCAAACTCTAAAAGTAAAAACACCAAAAAATCATTAATCGGTTTATATTCAATATTTTTTTCTATTCTGTATTTATGCCAATCATCATGATCAGCCAATTAATTCCATTGCAGGAAAAAGGCCTTTTCCGATTTCTCCAGGTTTCTCGATCAAGAGTGACTTGGATCCATCTGGAGTTAAATTGATATAATTCGTTGCTCCATCTTGTTTGTGGTTTGTCTCTATTTCTGTTTCTGTCTTATGGTGTCCATTCTGTTACTCATTTGGTCCATCTCTTGTCATGTATTCTTGTGATATGCCCAGCCAATTTCCTTTTTAATTTTTAGTTGCTTTATTGCTTGTATTTTATTAGAATTAAGCTTTAATGTAGTTTTAACGAACATTATCAGTTTCACCTGAACGGATGTTTAAAGCTGAAGAATTTAAAAACTCTTTGCCAATTTGTTCTAGGCCAAGACGACAAAGAATGGCCTACGATCCCCGAATTTCTTCTTCCAAATCTCCTCAAGCATTTGGACCAATACTTTGTTGTATTTATTAGCAGTAAGAACCTTAGTGGTGTGTTTTTGCATTTATACTATTTGTAGGCTAATATATTGTACTTTTACCATTTTTTAAAGATGGCTTACTGAAAATAAAAGTCGCTTTTAAAATTGTTTCTATCTATAAAGTTTTTAAACATCTATTGAAAAAAATGAAAACGACCTAGTTCATATTGTTACTATTTTTGAGGCAGTTTTTGTTAAATGGAACTAGATAAAGCATTAATTAACAAATTAAATATTTTCTTAAATGTAGTATAATTTTTTTTACCTTAAAGTTTATTCCGAACTTATTTTCAAGCAGTAAGATTTTATATTTGGAGTTTTCTGAAATTTGGTTACGATGTAATAGTTGCGTATGAATTATCCCGATTCGACTTCGACTAACCATATCGAGAACAACTGTATTGATTTGACCCAAGCTTATTTCCACAATTCCGCCTCGTTCCGTGTACCTGAAGTATCAAGCAACGTCATTTCTCATATTCAATTTTAACCTAGTTTATCCAACTCCGATTCAACGTTTTTTATCAGCTAGAAAGTGATCCTGGAATTGCCGCACTAAAATAGTGGTAACCTGAAGTTTTTTTTATTAGTATGTACTCAGACTAAACTGTGAACTCATGTCCTTCCGATCACGCGTTTGTTACTCACAATGGTGAGCCATTTGACTTGCCGCCTCCACTCACCATTGATTTGAAGCAACCAAATAATCAAGAGCGCCAACATGCGTCAGATTGATAAAAGATTTTCCTCCAACAATTAAATCTTCAATCGCATTTGATTGTAAGAAATCTTCATCTGGAGGAACTTTTAGGACTAAAGTTAATTCTTTATATACCGAAGAATCATCAGGACAGAAAAGCCAGTTGCTGAAATCCATTGTAAGCATCTGAACAATGGACTATTTATGAAAGTTAAGAATATTGCCAGTCGCAAAACTGAAAACACTTTCCGAATAAAACCAACTTTAAGCTTGAATAATTTAATTTTTAGCACTAAGTTGAATTTTCTTTAAGGATAAAGAAATTTTTTTTAATTGACAAAAAAATTTTTAGTTCTGCTGCATATTTCACTGGGTCAGTTTGTGTTTTTAATTTATTAAAACATAGTCTTAAATTAAATTTTCGTGCAAAAAAATGACTACTAAATTTGAATTGGCGTGGAAAAGGTATGTTGTTTATGTGAGATATTGATCATCATTTAGGACTGGCTTTCACAAACTTTTTTATTCACAGAAGACTTTGTCTAGTATTTTTGCTCACGCACATACTTTGTCAAAAAAAAATTCGAATCATAAATTTGCCAAGAATATCAATGGACTTTCTTTGCAAGTCAAAACACTAAATTCGCTTAAGCGAGTCATAACGAAACGTAACATGCGAATGTGAAATTAAAGAAAAATATTTAAAGGTTATGTAAGCTTATTATCACCCACTTGCAAACCGTCATGTTCATTGTTCAGCGAAACTATAGGCGTACCAGCCAAAAGAATTTGGGGGAGCAATGAAATTTTGCCCAAATCATTCTTTTAGGGATACGACAAAAAAAATTGTCTGAGATTCTCGGACAAAGACCAAATTTTGCCCTAAAATCATGATGTTCTCTAAAAAAAAAAGTCTTCGCCTAAATTTGGTAACTATTTTTTGCAGTTGATTATTTACACTTTTTGATTTTGACTTTGCCCAAATTTTTTATATCGCTGTCCGAAAAATTTTGGTCTCGCCCAAATATTTTCTTGTCACTGCCCGAAAAGTTTGAATTTTTTTAAAATCTTGAAAACTTGGGGACAATTGCCCCCCTTCCCCCCGCCAGGTACGGCTATAAGCGGAACACTTTACTTGGGCACAAATGTTCCGCGGAACACAGTTTAAGAAACGCTGATCTAAGGCATTTAAGACAAAATATGGATAGCAACTTTTATATTTGACAAATCTTTAAGTTTTAAATGTAATAAAAAATATGTTAGCAAATCCGACCTTACGTTTTGTGTCCACATTAAAAGGAACTTCAGCAATATTTGACGACAAAATGTTGGCCGGTTTCATTGCTCTGCCCCCAAAAAAACCTTGCGGATCATCTGATGACGTCATTCCAATGGTGCCAGTAATTCTTCCAGACTTATTTGTCCTATTACTTTGTAAAAAAAGAAATCTTTATGGAACACACTTTCAGTGTACAAACAAGTAGTTGGAACAATTTTTTGTACAAATCCAAACAAAACAATACATTTTAGACTTAAATGATTCAGCAGCACTTACAAATTATCGAGAACGAAAGTTATAGAAAGCTCTTTGGCGTCTTGAAATTTTTTTGCGAAATAAGAGTCATGCCAGGTGATGCGAATCAGCTTGCTCTTGTACATCGCATTGCTGTTGATTGATTCATCAAATCTGTGGTGTCATTTTTAAAGCAAATGTAAGCAAAAGTTGCAAAAAATAATTTGAAGAAAATTTTAAGGAGTTGAATTATACATTTTAAAGACACTTCCAATAGTAACAAAAATTTTCTATGTAAAAGTAACAGGGAGTCGACCGTAAGATTAAGAATATAGAAGTTGTATTTTTTACAATTTTAAAAATTTATGGGTAAACTTAAGTGACGTGTTTTAGAGCACCCATTGATCAATTGAATCTCATCTAGAAAATGAGGATGACTCTTCAGGAACCAATAAATCCGGCTGAGAAGAATTGTTTCATTAAAATATCTACTGCATAATTAGCGGGTGTTATCTCGATAAAAGTACAGTTTATGATTGCACAACTGTGAGATTAAAAAATCCGAGGCATACAATTTTGATGTTTTGCATTTGGACTATAGTGATAAAACGGACTGCTTCGTTTGTTGCATGTCCTTTTTTCCGTGGTGTAATTATGTTGATGTAAGCATTTTGTTTGACAAGTATCGGGAATAAAAAAACAACTATACTAAACTGAAGCATTGTTTTGATAACCTCGCAAGTATTTTTTTCTTTGAAAACAGACTGTGCTTTCCTCTGGAGACAACTGAAAGTCTGTGATTATAATAATTGATCAACGTTTCCTTATTATAGTCGAGTTTTAAACAGCGCTGCTAATCGCGTTATGACTTATGAAGAAAACAGTTACTTTTTCGGGTTCTTTCGGTCCATCATGCTTGTGCCTTCGCTGGTCTTCATGGTGGCGCTAATCATCCCTGGGATGTGAATGGGCAAAGTGTAGATTGTGGAAGCCATCTGCCAATCTGGGTCCAAATCGACAATTTTTCCATCGTGTGGATCTGTTGAGAAAAAGTTTTTCTGTTTTATGACATCATTTAATAGCAGGAAAAAAGTTATTGCAGGGAGTATTTTTGTATATTTAAGAGAGATTTTACAAAAAATTAAAATTAAAAATTTTTTATCGATCAAGACAAAAACTTGGACAATCTGCTTTTTTCTTATACACAATTTTAAGTTGTATTGATGCGAAAAATTGTTTACAGCAAATAAAAAGTTTTCATAGACAAGGCAATCGAATTGCTTGGTTGTAACAAAATGAAAAAGAAGATGGAAATATTGCGATGCCGACTCAATATGGAGCTTTTCATTCGTGACGCTGACAAATTAAATAGATAAAGGAAAAAAAGAATTGAGGAAGCTATCATTATCACCTTTACTGCATGTTACTATATTTTCTTTTCCTTAAGATAAGACTAATAAGAAGCCACTGACTGCAAACCATAACAAGTAGTTTTGTTCTGGGGCAATGTCTCCGGTGGCCAAAACTGCACAAGAAGGGGGCGTATTTGTAGATCGGTGTTGCAATAGCATTGCTAAAAATCTTAAACCCTCACTTTCGACCTTCCTTCCAACAAGCGGATCTTTGACTGCGCACTCTTTTTGAGTTTTCCAACACGCCGATGTCACAATAGTATCGCGAAAATAAAAATGACCGCCGCCCATGGTGTTCCACACGTGGTAGGAAGTTTTGAATTTTCGTGTTTGAGGTCCCTGCAATGCTTGAATTAATTTTATGTAGAATTATTTTTATATATTTATTTTAGATGACAAACGGAAGATCAGTAGTGTTTTATAGCACAGGGAAGGTAATTGAGCCTGTGTGCGATCGGTAGATTTCAAAACATTAAAATTTTAGGGCATCAGATTCAACCAAAGAGCTGTTTTGCATCTTTGAGATTTTGACACTCAACCAAGGATTTTTTTTAACAAGGTAATGCTTAAATATGAGCCAATTCGGAAAATTTCTGATAAGTTTGAAAAATTTTTTTACTCAGCAATAATTTCAGCATGTTTCTCTGAAGCTGAATAAATTTCTTTGATGATGCGACTTGATTCGAACCAGAGAGATAAATAGTTAAAAGATATGTTGAATTAAAAATTGTTATGTGATACTTAGTTTTTATAATTATTCCAAAAATAATAACAATCATTGATGGAATATTGCATAAACATAGAGGGACCATTTAAACTGTTCGAAAAATAAGTAGCTAGGGATAGGCTATAAACGATGACCCCATGCTGGTTGTAAATTAACTAAATTTTTTTGACTATTTGGATTCAAAAAAATTATGACAAAAATTTTTTTTCACTTCAAATCAGTCAAAAATTGATTTTCTGTGTTTGAAAATCAAGTAAAGACTAAAAAAAAGTCTTCATTCAGGGCGTATCTGAAAATTTTGGTAAGTAGGATCATTTTCCAATAGTTGTGTTTATTGTTTTCGCCAGTTCCAAGCGTTTGAGCAAAAATTTCTGATCATTTTGCTACTGATATCAATTTTCGGAGCTATTTCTTATTAGTAAAGCTGGCTTAAAAAGTATAGAGTTGCCGGCTGCTTGATTTATTCTTTAAGCCTACATCTTTTCCGCATTGTCGGCAGCGTGGTCGAGTGGTTAAGAGCGCCGCGATTGTAATTGACACGGTCTTGGTTCAAAACACATTCGCACCATCTTGTGTTTTTGAAAAAGACACTTTACGGACTTTCCCCTGCTTGGTGGTCTTGGCAAACAGTATTAAATTTAATAGAAACCAAACTGCTTAAAATGAGAAGCACCAGACTCGAGTTTCGCTCTTATTAGAGCTCGTCAATGATGCATATCTTACTGCGAATCGAACTCACTACGTGTTGTCTTCCAAGCAGGAGACAACACCACTAGACCACGCGAGCGCGACAACAACTCGATCACAAGCAGCTGGAAATGTTTATAGTATTAAATTTCTGTCATATTTCTATAAAATTAAAAAACTAATATTTTGGCATCTTTGGTCGCGGGTTGGAGTAATTGCTCACCCAATGTATTAGCGCCTCCGTCGCTTTCCTGTGCGTCAGGAGGATAAATATAGAGATGAAATGAATGAAATATAAAAATGACCTCCGATATGCCTAAAGCCAAAAAATCCTTCAAAGTCTTCTATAGGCCGTTCTATGAATAGGTTAAGAAACACGAGTTTATTTCTCAGGACAAAAATTTCATCATAACTGCAAGTAATATGTACACATACATATTTCAAACAATAAAATTTTCGAAACGCAAAAAACTTTTAAGTCTATGCTAAAAGATTAGCGGATATATTTTTAATTGCTTATGCTACTAATTTTGTTAGAAATGTGAATGTTAAAAGAGAGCAGGTAAAAATTATCTGATTATTTTTATAAACGGAACCGCTTTTTTTTACCAAACTTTTAATTTCAAATAAGTTTTAAAGTTTAAAAGTTCCATCTCTTTTTTCAACCAATTATAAAATTTTGTGATTTTATTATAGCAATTATTATAGCAATTTTATTATAACAATTTATTATAATAGCAAAATAACTCAACCTTGCCTCAGGTTTAGAATCTTTGAAAACGATGTGAATGAAATTAGTAAAGAATCAAAAACCTCACGTTTTTAGTCGCAGGGGTAGCGTATGTGTTGACTCGCATGGAGAGCTTGTCACAATTCGGGCAAATGTTTTTCGGATCCGTTAAACACCGACAGTTGTTAAGCGTTGTGGTATCCGCGACAAAAGATCCGGAAAAATGGATCCTAGGCCTTTCCAAATAAGCTAAAGTAAAATATACAAGAGGTACAAGTAAGCTTGTTACAAGAGCGAAACTTAAAACGTTGAAGTTCTTCGAGGAGTAACAAGAAAAATTAAGGTTAGGAATGAAAATATCAGAACGATAAGGTTGGAAAACCGAATTACATAGGCCCAATTTAGGTGGTTTGGACATGAAAGAAGCAAGAGAGCAAGATGGTAGAGATGGGATGGTTTGGAAAAACAAAGACGTAGACCAAAAAGTGTTTAATCGATTAGGCAAGAGAAAACATACAGGAAATTGGAGAAGATCTTAAAAACATGACTCGGTGAAAAATAATGTCTTGCTCTGTCGACCTCTGCAAAATGGGAGAAGCAGATAAAAAAAGTTTAAGGTTTTAAATCCCTAACTTTTTCTTTTCACCTCTGCAAAATGGGAGAAGCAGGAAAAAAGTTTAAGGTTTTAAATTCCTTATTTTTTCCATTAAATATAATAAACGTCACAATGCATGGTGCTTGAACCAACAAGCTGACGCTGTTTTACGCACATGGGCAAACAAATTTCATGCAACGCTTTCTGTCGACTACAGGAGTTTTAACGCTTAGCTTTTCCTGGCCGTCAAAAAGTTGCGTTCGAGTTTGAATTCCAATTCCGCAGGAAGCGCTACATGCACTCCAAGTAGACCACAAAAGCTGTTTTGATGGGGAATTCTCTAAAACAAAAAGTTATCTTAATGTACAAAAAGAAAATGTCGGTTTTCTTAGATTTTTCTCCTATTCATAAAAGTTGATGCAAACAACACAATTTTGAAGTAATAAACAATCTTATTATTAAATACGCCATATTATTAATCATAATATAGTCAGTAGCGACTCCGGCACTCGGGCTACTTGGGTTCAGCCCGAGTCATAAAATAAAAGCTAGCACTGTTTAATTTAAATTCTTTGAAGTCAACTTTGATTTCTACAAAACTCAAACTTATTACAAGACATCGTATAAAGTGAGATCCAGAAAAAGTATGCAATAGCAGTCGTTCTTTTTGTTTAACTTTTATGTTGAACTCGGGCTATAGAGAAATAACTCTAGTTACAGGATAGAGAAAGTAACTATTCACAGTACGCGTAGACAGTCAAAGCAGAAATTCTTTGTTAACTTTTATGCTAAACTTGTGCTTCAGAAAAATAGCCATAGATTTGGACCGAAAAAGAAAAGAAGAAAGTCACAATCGCGTGTTGACTGTCGAACCACATACTTCTTTGCTTAACTTTTATGTTCAACTCGAGCTGTAAAGAAATAGTGGAGGCTAAGGTTAGAGAATTGCTTTTCATTGTGACTATTATGACGCGGTAATCATTACTGGTTGAGTAACCGCTGGCTGGGAGCCTAAACAGAACTTTGCTTTCTTGTAAGGTATAACAGATAATTAACAGTTTCTAGTTTTAGCCACCATATATTTTAATTTAGTACAAAATTTTAGCCATATCTTCAGCTTACAGTAATAATCTACTATGTAGTGTATTTGCAACTTGCTACATCATTATCAAACAACAACCCATGTAGCGACCAAGTCCTGGAGTCTCCCCTGAATATAATATTAGGTTGTCAAGAAAGTTCTTGCCGTATTTCGAATTTTGATTTCAAACTATGTATTTTAAACAAGTTATCGTTGTATTTTTGTACTGTATATATCATTTTAAAGAACGTTTTTTGCACTATCTAATAGTTATAATTTTAATCGTTTTAAAGAAATTATGTTTTTTGCAGAACGTTGAACCAAAAATGGAAAAAAACAAATTCATGCGATTTTTCTTTTTCAGTTTAAATTAGGCCGTAAAGCTGCAAAAACAGCTCGCGACATAAATCAAGCGCTTGGCATAGGAATCACTACTGAACGCACAGCACAGTGGTGGTTTAAGAAATTTCGTGCCGGTGATGAAAATCTTGAAGATGATAAACGTAGTGGTCGGCCATTGGATGTTGGCAACGATCAATTAAGAGCCTTAGTTGAAGCCAATACATGCACAACTGTTCGAGAGCTTGCCTCTGAATTAGGCGTAACATATACGACGATTTCCAACCACCTGAGAGAGATTGGAAAAACGAAAAAACTTATTTGCGAAAAAAATTTAAAGCGAAAAAAATTTAAAGGTCAAAAATCGCAAGAGCTCTCTTGACAATTTAATGTAACCAAATAAATGGCATTCAAAATTAACGGTGACTGATTATAAAGTATTAAACAACCTGCTGTCATAGTTTTGAAAGCAAAGGCCTGAGACTGCAGCTCACATAAATTTTTAGTTTTTTCACGCAGAATTTTGGCAGCTTATCAGGCCTCTATCAAACTTCCTGAGCTCTATAAAACCTTTATAACATCTGGAATGACGTGACTTTAACCTCGGCACATTATGGACTTTGTTACACTTCGCTTGATTTTCAAAGCATTTCGCTCACTTTCTTTCAATGGGTCGCCGTTGACAAATATGTTTTTATGGTATGGGTATTTTGATTTTGTTTGCCCTATCGGTTTTCTTTTGTACTTTTGGCCTTTTGATTTCTTAATCATTTGATTTATTAAATTCCCCTTTTTAGAAATCACGTGAAAGTAATTTGGATAAACAATTATGTGACAAGATTATTGACCACTATTTTTAAAAAATTTGATTGCAATCTTTTTTCTGTTTCATTTGTCTAATGTAAGCTGAAAACGTTTAAATTTATTGTTTATTTGCTTTGGCTTTGTTTTTTCTAGATATGAATGGATTTGTTGTGCGGAGTGCAATGGTATTACGAGTTACTCGTAGATGAAAAAAAATATTATCTCCTAAACTATAAAAATAATGTCATAAATCAAAATACAAGTAACGAATGAAAAATACGTGAAAAATTCTCAAAACAGAAAACCATAAGGACGTTTTCTCAGGGTTTACAGCAAAGTAGGGACAGAGTTATAAATAAAATCAATCTTCTAGCCGATAAAGAGAATACTTACGGCAATTAATTTTGCCCGAAAACACAATCAAAATATCAATCAATCCGAGTATCAAAGCTTGCAAGTGAGCTGCCATTTCTTTCGCCGGTCGAAAACTTAACTGGCAATTGCAATATAAAACCTAATACAAATTGCCGTAAACAGTTTAATTAATTTTAATCAAAATGAAACTCAATGATTTCGGCTATTGATAGTTTACACTAGAACAAATTGTCAAGAAACTCATCATAATATTTATTAATTTTGTTTTTTTGCCACATGTACAAAATGTATACGCAGTTTCGAACACTTGCAATAAAGTGTCTTTTACTTATTTTTTTCACTGAGGCTTAGTAATTTTGCAAAGCACACTAAAACAAAAAACACACTGCAGTGGCTGGCTTAATAAAAAACAGCTCAAACCGTTAAACTGGCTTTCAAGTTATGTACTTTTGCAACATTTTTTAACGACAGGAGAAAATGTAGGTCGCTCCACTGAATAATTCGCTGCTTATCTCGTTCATCGGCTTGGTCGAGTGCATTGTGAGCGGAAACGAAACTTTCTCGATAAAGCGGCGCGCGCAATTAATTACGTATCATCCCTGTCATTGCACTAAAGCTGTTACTTTAATCAAATAAAAAGTAGCCAAGTTTTATGCGCCTTATTCTTTCCTCCTTTCTAATTATTCTATAAACTCATTAACCGCTAGCGCTGTGCTGCTATAACGTTTAGTTTGAGTCTCGGATAAAGAAACTTTAAAAGCAACTTATTTTCTAAAAAATTGAATATTCTTAGCGTTTAAGCTTTTAATAAATTTTTTAAGAATTTTTTTCTAAAAACCAAAAGTAATAAACGCAAAATTTGAATAAAAGTTAGGTTTGTTTTTTATGATGGGAAAAACAAGCAATTCATAAAAGTTAGCTATTTAAAAAACAATCATCACTGTATAGTTGTACTAGGCTACAACCAAAACAGGGACTGACAAATAAAAAATAGATTACTATATCTAATAAGTGTAAATCTATATACTATCCACATTAACTCAATAATACAAAATTACAGGACTTCCTCATATTTTTAAAACCATTATAAAAAATAGTCAAAACAAAAATATTTGCAGCTTTAAAACCGTTTGGCTACAACTAATTAGATTTAAAAAAGCCTTCCAAAAGCTGTAAATTTATTTTGGGCAAAAATTGTCAATCTTTTTGTGATTGCAGCACACTACAAAATAAAAAAAAATTTGCAGGGCATTTTCCTGAAATGAAATCAAAAATGCCAAAACGTTTTAATGCAAAGTTTGTGCTTGTTTAAAGTGCAGACCAAGTCGATAAATTCAAGGCTCCAACAACTTCAAGCCAGTGACGTGCAGAGGGGGCGAACGGGCCGTCATCTCGGGTATCCTGAGCAAGGGGTCATCTAGCCTAAAAAGTGAAATTTTAATTGAAATCGTTAATTAAAGTGATGAAAGTAAATTAAAGTGAACATTATCAATCGAGGAATTTAAAAAGTTTTAAATTATCTGAATGAATTTTTGTTAAATGCTGGGAATGCAATATTTTTACAATCACTTTGAAACAATCAAAAAACGAAAAACTGTTGGTATGGTGTTTTCATGTTTATACCAGAAAAGCGATGATGGGTTCTTGTGTCTTACAATTTGTCTTTGATAATTGAAAGAAAAAGTAAACCTCACAACGATCGGTTAAGATTAATCTTTCCATCAATAAAGAAAGTTTTGGACACTATTTTGCATCACAAGACGTTTTTTGTAGTTATCACTTCTATTCCTTTGAGTAATAATATAGTACAGAGACGAGTTGATGAGATAGCTACCGATAGGCTATGCAGCATAATCAGGAATACAAAATGCCTCTAATTGAATGAGTCAACTTTGCCAAAAAATGAAGCACTACTACTAGGATATGTTTGCTTTGTGTACGATGGAGTTACGCTTCGCCCACCTCTGATTATATCTTAGTTGTAAATATTGTTCAATCAGTCGATTGAATAAAAAATTAAATTTTTTAAAATTAGAAAACATTTATATATTAATTGAACTTGCAAAATAATCTATCAGCAACACCATAACCGAGTAGTTAGAGCCAGGGATGCGGAAGCGGATGCTGGAAGCGGAAGCTCGAAAATTCTACCGCTTCCGCTTCCACATAGGTTATTTGACTTGAAGAGTAACTTGGCGAAAAGTTTTGTCCATTACCGTTGTGGATTAAACGGTGAAATTGCACTATAAGTCTGAATGAACGTGCGATATCAGTAGCGCGAGAGAACGAGAAAAAGTATAACGAGCATCACATTTTATAATGATTATGGATAAGAAAAAGGTAGATTGGACAATGAAACGTAGCCAACATGGCCTACTTAAAACACGGCCTTATATGTCACATTTTGCGATCGATTTCTAAGAGGCCTAAAATGAAAATGCTGTGCTGCAGCAAAATACACTCAATATCATTAGAGTTGGGGGATTTTGACACATAAACATCTTTTTTGTGAAATAATGATCACAATTGTAATATTACAATATTATTTAAACAAAATTGAAAATATCGAAAAGTCAATATGAATTATTTGTTAAAAACCTCGAAGGGTTACATTTCAAAACACATGTTAATGCGAGCTAAGCTATATATTTTAAGTTTTTGCAATATGTACAATGTAATGTAATAAATTGTTGCAAAACAATGAATCCACTCAACTCAATTGAGCAATCTAAACAGTTGCATATCAAGGTTATTAGACTACAGTCAATGCAGAAATTGACAAATAATTCAACACTTTGACCATTGTCGCTTCTTAAAAGTACTTACGACATCTTTTCTAATTTTGCTATTTTCAATTTTTCGTTTATTATTTTAAAAAATGTTTGTCATAATCTTATTCGCCCACTTTTGGCCCCAATCAATGTGTTCGGCACACGTAAACAAAACATTGGTGTAGTAGGTATTTAAAACAGTTTTAGCACCTGTACGGATGTTATTACAACAGTACTGCTGCACCAAAGCGTCTGTCAGGTCTAGAGTGGCAAAACCAAAAGCAACATAATCTTTGAGAACTGCAGATGGTATTTTGAGTCACCCAAGCGATAAAATTTCAAAGTACGAATTCTTTTCAACTTCACTGCCACATAGTGAGTTGATATATTGACGACATTTAGTCTTTTTTGTTAGTTGTTTGGCAATGTTGCCAGACACTACTTGTACCACTACCCCGGTTTCTGCTGTCAAGGTTGCTTCTTGAATGAAGACACTCACAGAATCAAGAGCTTCTTTAAAATTTTCAATTTCCTGGGTTGTGCTTGTGACTGCCAGCTCCTCCTCCCAAAAGTTAATGTTTTCTTTTAGTAGAGTTTGGCATAACAAAATCTTTTCACTGGTTTCCACTTCTCTCAAACTCACGAGAAAATGTCCACCGTTTAGTTGTCTGTATTTGAAAAACCTGCGCTCAATGGGATCGCTTTGCAGGAGAGCAGTTAGGATGTACTTGTGGCAGTGGCGTACCGTGACTTTTCAGGTCAGGCATGCAATGATGAAATGATAACGTCATCAGTCTCAAAATTTAGCTCAATTTTAATATTTGATAAAACAAGCAATTTTAAAAATTTTGCGATTTATAGTCCTAGTAAATACACGAAGTTTTTTCATTAGTTAATGAAAGGTAAAACAATAGTTTCTACTTTCTAGGGTTTCTCAATAATCACAAATATAAAATGTTTTTCCTGTATCGAAGTTGTCTATCAAAGTAGGCAAAAGTGCTGAGTAAGCTTGTTTTTTTCTATAATTTCTATAATTTGCATCTGAATGTGAGTACTGAGTAAACGTAAGCAGTTTGTAGCAAGCGATACTAGATCAGTTCTTCAACAACGTCACGCTCTATAAATATGAGCATAAATGCAATATCAAAACTGCATGCGTAGATACGATATCAAACTGCTGAATAATCGGAGATTTAGATTTTAATTTAAGAAAAATTTCGCTAAAGAAAAGAAATATTTGGATAAAACAATGTCTGCAATGGAATATGCATCTATAATATTTCTTAGAACTACCGGTAGGTCTCGTAATTCCTTCTAGCAACAGAGTCAAAAGATGCAACTTAGATTTTGCATGCGTGTTTCCAATTTTATTTTGTATTTTAGTAATAAGCTCTAGCTGAAGCTGTACTGAATGATCCGAATTGCAATCGATAAAACGTATTTATGCTGTTATATCAAAAAAATAATCAACATAATATCATCAAAATTTTTATACTTTGAGAATTTTTTTCAAGATTATTTTTTTATTTTTTTTATATAATTATTTTTTTCATAAAATTTCTAGGTGTAGGCGATAGCCGTGGTGAGCATATTTTTGGCTTCCATGCTTTTTGTAATTGTTACGTAGCAATATCAGAACCTTTGTTACCTCGTGCGTTTTTTGCTGAATCACAATTATATCTGATTCGTAGTGGCAGCAGATATGTATAACTGATAAAATGCTAGAAGCTGCGCAAGCGTGTTAAGACTATGTTTCCTAGTTTGTTACTTGTTTGTTTATTAGCTATTAGTGAGTCTGGGATTCATGATGAGTAATGTTTAGTAATTAAGCCAAGTAAGTAAATTTTTAGATGCGTGAAAGTAACTACGTATTTTCCTTTTTTAACTAGATCGTAGCCCATTCTGCTGCAGTGTATAATTTTGTTTTGTTCGTAATGTTTTTTAACAGTAACTGCGCTGTTTTGTTGTTTTATTTAGAACACGATCTAGTAGATCGTAACACCAGTATAATAGATATTTGTAAATAAGCTAATTGTGACTGGTTAAACTCTTATGTTAATGAGACAAGAGCAAGTTACGACTACGGATAAGGAAAATAGAATCAGGCAGAAGTGACAACCTGTCTACATTTACGATCTGATTGATCAACACTAGGCATGCAATGCATGCCTTGCATGCATGGAGAATACGCCCCTGACTTGTGGTAGTACGTCTAAAAGATCTGCTTGTGAAAGAAGAGTCCATATTAAATCAAAAAGAAGCACTCCGTTTTTCAACCAATTTTCCAGCCATTCAGCAAAAGCACGCAAAAAATCTACCTTTCCGTCACCTAATGTAATGGCATCAGCAATATCATCGGGATAAAACTTCTGCTTGCTATTTACTATTTTCCACCACACGTTAATTGCCGACAAAAATTCAGTGACATCTTGTCGAGAGGGAAAATAACTTTTGATTGCTGCTATTGTTGTGTCATGAAAAATTGCTAATGCAAAATTGACATTTTGCTTATTATGGCCCGGGTGTAAAACTTCATATGTAAGTTTTGGTGCTTTACGTAAATTGGCTTTTAGTTTTGTATCTTCTTCATGAACATCTTTAAAGTCTCTCCATGATATGTATCCCGCTTGTGATGATGCCACAACTATATTTTTGATGGAGAAGCAAAATGCTGGAAAACAAATGTTTGACTATTTAACAAATTGTTTCTTATGTTTTTTGCCAGATGGACATTGTCCTAAAACAAATACGTTTTGCATGAACTTTGTGGATGCACTATAAACCTTGCATCTCTGTGTGCATATTCCTGTAGTAAAATATTAAAAGATGAAACATTGGCCCCATGATTATCACTCACAATGCCACGTACTTGAAAACCACTCTTACACAAATCGGTGACACATTCTGAGAGTTTTTCTGCAAGCCACCGTCCACTGATCTCAGTTTCAGGACAAGCTTTTACCACAATGGGTACAGACTGTTTTAACCCTTGGAGCATGAAAACAACAACACCTTTGAACTTGTTGCCATCGGAATCTGCACCAACATACTTCCCAGCAGAATATTGTACTTTTTTTTCAAATACATTTCATCGGTGATAAGCACGATGTTGTTTGGTAATATTTTTTTGTGCCTCAATAGTTCCGCAGCTTTAATGGGATTTAAATTTCCTGACTTTAATTTTGCTAAAAGCGATAATGACGGAATGCAAAACTCTTCCAGCAGCAGTTTGTATGCCTGTAAAGATGTATACCGCAAAAGCAAAGCCAAACGTATCATTTTTGAAAAATATACGGAGGTTGTCCTTTAGGCTTGTAATGTTTTCGTTTTTGTAATTCAGACAATAAGGAATGGTCATCAGCAAAGCTTTTCCAATAAATTGGTAAATTTTTCAACATGGAAAATCTGGTTAATTTTGAATTTCTTTCTCGCGAAAACCAATCTGGGAGAGGAACTGGGTTACAACAATACTGGAGTTCAACATGCAAACTATTGTCAATATTTATGGGTTCACAAATAGTAGAAAAGCCACTGCAATCATCAAATAGCAAAACATAAAGCAATATGAAGTCTTTTGTATTATGCCAGGTGTAACCAGAAGGGCAATGTTTCTCTGTTATTTCTTCAATGTTGTGTATTTTATCTTTTTTCACAAAACTGTCCACCTGGTCTGGTTGGTAAATACGAGGTTTAGGAGACTTTATGAAACCTGTGAGCGTAAGCAAGAAAGATGGTTTTGAAAGTACACTTTCAAAGTAAATGGTTGGTACTGTTAATTTCAAAAGCTTATAGTAGACCGCACAACGCATCCCTCTCTTCTTGGCTTCAACTTCTTCAACTATAGGGAAGCTATCCGAGCCTTCCACAATCACACCGCTGGCTTTCACACACGTCTTATGGTTTTATAATATATATTAACTTTGAAATTTCGATATATCCAATTATAACAGGCTTCCACAAGCCAACGACCACAATTATTTACTCGACAATACAGCCCAAACGGTGCAGCTAACGATACAACCAACGTGCAGCCGCAAAACGAAATTTTCCCAAGTTTCGCTTGCGATCTACAAACTCACTCTTCAAACTATAACACTAAACCAAATCACCGAACCACTTGATCACCAACAACTGAAAGGAATTAAATTTACCAACATCTCAATTTATAGTGTGCTCGCCACGTGTAAGTGAACCAATCAGATTTTATTAAGATCGATGCACGTGATCCACCCATAAAGCAGTGAACGCAAACAATAGAATTAATTAAGAGGTTTCAAAAAAGACTTCTATACAGTTAATTAACTTTTTCAATTACAGTGCGAGTTCTATTTTTTTAATGATTTTAACAGGTACTGGGTTGAATTTCCAATTTAACTTTTTTCTTTTCCCATTTAAAATAAATTTTTGATCAAAATGATTTGCACATATTACTGAATTACTTGTAGATGACCAATCCAAACGATTGACGAATTTAGTCCATTTTGCCAGCAAATCAACTTTTTGAAGGGGAAAGTGAAAAGGTGGAACAGAATTCCCATTACTTTTATATCCAGATTTACAGCCATAAATCACACATTTGTAACCATGATTGCTCTGATAACAAATAGTAAATACTTCATACATCTTTAAAAATTATTGCGTCAACAAAGAAAAACACGTACTGCAAAGAAGAAATTTCGAAACAATTTTAGATCTAACCTATCGATAATTAACCTATCGATGATAACCTTTAATCAGTCAAGAATAAACTTTACACCAACGAACTTCTTCAAACTTCAAATTCTCGGACCCCTCTTGTTCCTAATTTATGTGAATGATTTCCCCAACTGTATAACATCAAATGAAAGTATTATGTATGCTGATGATACTAATATATTTCTAAAATATAAATCTTATGAAAAGCTATATCTTGAAGCTAACCAACTACTATCAAATATTGCAAAGTGATTAAACTGCAATAAGTTAACTCCCAATATCAAAAAAACCTTTTATATAGTTTTTCGAAGGCCAAACACGATACCCCCTCCAAATTCACTTACACTCTCATTTAAAAATAATTGCATCACTCGTAAATCTGAGGCAAATTTTCTGGGTGTTATCTTTAATGAATTCCTAAGCTGGAAACCCAACATGGACCAGGTACTACGAAAAACAACCATGAACTTGGGTGTAGTTAAAAAAATTTCACCCCACCTAAACAAAAAATTATTGGATATCCTCTACCATTCTATGACTGTTAGTCACATACGGTACTGTATAACAACTTGGTATAATGGCAATAAAACAACATTGTTAAAGATTCAACGAATTGCCAATAAGTTTATAAGAATGATACATGAAATACATTATAAAGGCAATGTGAAAAACGCAATGTGTATAAATGGTCTAATGACAGTAGAATAAATACAACAACTGGAGACGACCTGTTTTATGTTTAAATATTCAAAAAATCTGCTTCCTAATAGCTTTGCCAACTTCTTTTCAAACAATCTTGTTGACCCTTACAACAAAATAAAGACAAGAAGCAACTCCGCTTATTTTCCATCGTTTTGTATACTAACTGTTACACAACAATGCCTTAAACACAGAGGACCAGTTGTCTGGAACAAAATTCCATTAAAAATTAAAGAATTAAAAACTTACAAAAAATTTCGAAACGAGCTGAAACGTCATATCTTACACTCTTAGTACGTGGCCTACATAGATCTGCTATACTTTTTGTTGTTGCTTTTAAGTCATATAAATTTAGGGTTGCCAACCGTCCCGGAATGGCCGGGACAGTCCTGGAATTGACTTCTGGCGTCCCTTGTCCCGGGCTGGGTCACTTTTGTCCCGGAATTTACTGACAGCTCTTTGGATTGTTTTGGGGCAACTTTTTGGGGCTCTATCCTGCCTATTTTGGCAAAAATTTCGCAGGAAATCGAAGACAGATTTTATGTAAAAACTTCTTTTTCTCTTGTTTTTTCCGACATCACTAGTTTTCAGAGAAAAATAATGAAATCCGAGACTGATTTCAAGTGAGGACCTTTTTTTTTTGAGAGATCACTATGAGTTTGGGACAAAAATTGAGGTGTTTCATTTGTTTGGCCTGCCAATATTTTTGATGAGCCAAAATAGCCCTCGGCTTAAAAAGGTTTGACGCCCCTGTATTAAGGTGTCCCGGAATGGCGAAGCAAAAAGTTGGTAACCCTATATAAATTAGTGTTCTATGGTTTCTGCTGGTTTTCTTTGTTGTTGCAGATTTGAAAGTACATCCGAATCCAATTCTAAAACCAAGCATAAGAAGAGTAGCAAAAACCTCGAAATCAATTAAACTATGCTTTGATTTTTTGATTCTAAGTTATTTAATTAGAGTTTTGACAAGTAAAAATTTTCTTGTGTATCGATACATTCTACCGACTTAGAGTCATACCCAGGTCACCAGTTACTGAATGGTCTTTGATCCACGGCAGGATTTTTTTTGATGGGTTTCTTTGCCTTCTTACTCTTCGGTGTCACCAGTGCTTGCACTCCCAACCCTGATTAAGCAATGCACTCTTGACTTGTGACCAGTAGAAATGTATGGTGACTTTTACACTTTTTCTTTTTTCTTTGTAAATGTACTTTTAAATTTTCAATGTTAAGACACAGGTGCAGAGAGCATGCACAATTTTTTTGTGCATGTTATAACGTATATCGTTTAGTTGCCGTTTCCCTATTTGTAACCTTTGCTCTATTTTATCTTTAATTATTATCAATTGTTTCTTTTGGATGCGAATAAAAACAATTGAACTACTACTACTACTACTACTACTATAAATATAATAATGGTACGTTTTTTTACGCTGCTCGCGCTATTTTTTCCAAAGCTTCCACAGTTAATATATCTCATTAAAAAAGTGTTGTAAGTAAGTTAGTAAGTTACTCATAATGTTTTTTTTAAAGTAAGACAGTGGAAAATACAACTATTGCCTCTTATTACAAATTCAATGTTTAAAACTTAACTTCTGTATATTTGGCTAATGTTCATACAGAATAGCAAACTAAATTTATTTGAACCTGGGCTGCAAACTCGAACTCGAAGAACTCGGCAATTTTTGCCGAACTCGAACTCGAAACATAAAAATTTCTGAACTGGAACTGGAACTCGAACTTGAAAAAAGTTTGTCGAATTCGAGTTCATTTAATAAGTAAATTTGACTATAACATTTTTCAGCAATGGTGCTCAATTGTAATTTGCTACCCTCTTTTATTTTGTTTAATAATAGATTAAAATTGGTAACATTGATGACAAAGCAATTTTAACATGTGCTCTGTTTTTCACGGTTGAATTATCCTCTTAACTCTATTCCGACTGGGATTTTTGGAAACTTTGTACGACTGGGGGGAGGGTTAAATACCCGCAATCTTTTCTTGCTTATGTCTCGACAATTACTAACGCTATAATTGTCATTCAAGTTTGTATAGAAAGGAAATTTCATAGTCTTTTAATATAAATACTTAAATGTGGCATTTAAGCATTATTTGGGATTAAAAAAAGCGAGTTTTAAAAGAGTGGTCAATTTTCGTAAATTGGCTTGGAAAACAAAGAGAGCGATTTGAGAGAATCAATGACTTCGGCTGTTTGTCGAACGTCATTAATCTGCAAAATTAGAAGTAGAAATGGTGGCAGTTGAAATCCACTTGGCAAGATTATTACTGTTTCAGAGAAAGAAATTCTTCACCTGCAAATCTGCTAAAAGCTGGTTTTATTAGTGTTTACATCGCTTCGATCTTTGCGATTTATCAAATGATTTTTTAAATTCACTCACTTTTGTGAACAATTTAGGCAAGAAACTTCATATATAAAAAGAAAGGCAAATCATTACACAAAAAATTATGTTTGTAGTTCCAAATCGCAGAAAACTCACCTTAATTTTTTTCACTATAAAAAAATATTTTGACTTGACTAATTTATTTAGAGTTGATTGTTTTCGATCACATCGATTTTTTTAATTTCACAGAAATCTTTTTTGTTTCGAATGTTTTTTTCTTATGGTGAAGTACGCTAATTCATTAATAAAATACTTGTTCACTAAAATTTTGTTCACGTTTTCCAACGTAAATATTTAGTTTTTATAAATTCCAACGTAAATATTGTTCTACGGCTTGTTAAATTAGTTACGTGTAGTACTTTCCGCCCCTTTCCCCCAGTAGTAATAGGGTTAATGATTCGTGTAAATTCTAAATTTAACGACAATTGTTCTGTCACAGTTAATAAATGTTAAATAGTTTATTGTCTTAGTAAATTAATTGACAGCATTGCCATTGTTACGTGAACTGACAATGTGAATGGCTCCTTCGAATTGGTACGACGACTTACGATTCTTATAAATTTGATTTACGCCACTGTCACGGGATCGCGCGATGGTCATAAGATTGCACGAGACATATAACCTGAAATCGTGGAACTTCATGTGACATTTGCCTTTATAGAATGGAATTGTAACCGTCACCTCACTTTAGTCGTGGCCAGGGGGCAACAAAGTAATTCGCATTTAACCAGGTTAGAAAATCTGATATATGTAAAATAAACTAACGTACGCCCCAGAAACTTGTAAATTGTAATAACTTCGTACTTAACCAGGCTAGGAATTCTAATATGTGTAAAATAATTAATTAACATACTCCCCCGAATGTTGTAAATTGTAATATCTTCGTACTTAACCAGACTAGAAATTCTGATACGTGAAAATAATTTAATTAACGTACGCTGCAGAATGTTGTAAATTGTCATAACTTTGTACTTAACCAGGCTAGAAATTCTGATACGTGAAAATAATTCATTAAATTATTTAAAACAAAACTCAAACTCGAACATGCAATTTTTTGTGAACTCGAACTCGAACTCAAACAATTGAAATTTAAAGAACTGGAACTCGGACTTGCAAATTTTTTGTGAACTCAAACTTGAACTTGAACTCGATTTAAAATGCTTCGAGTTCGCAGCCCTCATTTCAACCCACCTACTACTCATACTGTAACGCACTAGCCCACAGCACTCAAAACCAAAAACAAAGAATGCATAGCCTACTATGCAGAAAGACATTTACAATAAGTGCGTTAGTAAAATATTGTAACGTTCTTCTAACTATAACTGCTAAAACTTTAACAATCACCAACTGATCTGTAACAGTACACGAGGCAAGGTTGTGCCATACGAGTATTGTGATGTCATAATACTGTACAATATAATGATCAACGCTAAGTTACTGAATAGAACGATTTCTCTGGTATAAGTTACATATTTAAATTACTTATTCTGTCTGTCTTCGTTCAAACTAGAATTTGATAAACATGACACTGTTAGGGCACTAGCCAGAGCAAATAATATTGAGTGTATTTTGCTGCAGCACAGCATTTTCATTTTAGGCCTCTTAGAAATCGATCGCAAAATGTAACATACAATGTCGTGATTTAAGTAGGCCATGAGCCAATAAAATGGTGATTTGATTAACTTAACTGACCTTGGTTAGGGGTTGAAAACGTTGAAAAACAAATTACTTACGACGGAAACAACTTGATCATTTTACATCAGTGCTCTTCAACAGGGTTCCGTAAAACATGTAGTTGTGTTTCGTGAGCATTAATGGTTCCGTGAGAGGACCACAAAGGTTCTTCATTTATTACTAGTATTTATTTTTTTCTTCAGTGTATTAATTTCTTATATATATAGTGGTGTTCCGTGTATATAAATAGTTAGTATTGGAATCTTGTGATAGCAAATTGCAGATTGTGACCTATCCTGTTTACAACTTTAACCCTTATGCGTCCGCCGACATCTACAGCTGCTTAGCGTAGCACGTCCGCTGGCATCTTGAGATACCAACCAATAATGTTCACGGCTTGACTTTGTTTACTAAAACTTTGAAAAAACCCTCTGTGACATCCACAATACTTAAGCAAATGCGCAAGTCCTTTTATATACGGCTGCGCTTTGATGCAAAGTCGGAATTTCAATTGTCAGCTAAAAAGCTTTTGAAAGCCCAGCAACGAACGGCATGAAGACAAATTTTAAGTGAAGACTTTCAGTCAGTCAGTCAGTGTTTTTTTATTCTCGATCATTATTAAACAGTTTAACACAAAAATTATAAACATTAAAAAGATCAAGAAAAGGAAGAAGCAGCACAACGTCAGACGTTAAAACATGCATATGACAAACAAAGTAAAAGTACAAGATAGTATAAAGCATGGCTGCAACACCTTAATCATACTGTATAAAGACATAAGTGAAAAAAGAAAAAAAACAAAATAAATAAATAAATACGTAAAAATAATATTATGAAACAAACTGAACAATTAATTAAACTTTTTTTATAGATGATTAAGTTTTTGGGACAAAAATTTGGACAAAAGTCATAAAATTTGGGCAAAGCTCTGGATTAAATAAGCTCATTTATTTTAATCTTTATTTAATTACATTTTTATTAATTTTTGCGACTTGCGAACTTTATTAGTTTATTGAATACGGCTCTCTTTTCCTAAAAAATTTTGCCCACACCTGTTGTAATTTCGTATTCGTTATGAAAAGTTAACAACGTGACCGATTGGGTAAAAGCGCTTTGATTGATGGTGAATGCGATCGACACGGTAGCGGTTTGAAAACTACTTACATTATTTTGTCCTTGAGAAAGACACTTTACGGCACTTTCTTTTGCTTGGCAGTTTGAGCAAGCAGCTCTAGATTTCGTTAATATCTCTAAATAACGACTAAGAAAGCAAAACATAAAATTTAAACCCGACAGCAATATCTTGGCATCTCCTGAAGCAGGTCGCAATAATTACTTGACAGTTGCTCTATTTATAGCGTCTCCGAAGCTTTTTACCGATTTAGGAAAAAAATATGAAAATAAATAATAAAAATAATAAAGGATTGGTGTGCCATGTGCACGGGTGACCTTGTGTTAGTAAAAATGCTTTATTGCTTATCACACAAAACAATTCAATAATTGCATAAAAAAATTGATTTATAAATTTCTATTTGCTAAAGTTAAATCAGCCAATTGAAAATATTGTGCTAAAACATAATACCGGTGTAGTTTTATAATTTAGCAAAAATACTCGATTGAAATGTGAAAACGGAGAGAGAGACACACACACAATTTGTCACACAGACAGACAATCGTAAGATATAAGAGACACAGAGACTCGCTAGATCTTTCTCTCTCTCTCTCTCTCTCTCTCTCGTCCTATTTGAACACCGACCGTGAGGGTATGGACCGAGCTAAAACTTCTCTCGCACAGAAGAGGTTACCCGACACAGTTTATATCAATATTGTAATTTAATAAAGTTATCGTAACTGGTCCGGCGGTTTTAGACTAATACTTCACAGTCTGAAACAAGTACAATATAATATTAAAATATAAAGTTAATTTAGCAAATAGAACATCGGTTATTATCTTCCAAATTAATAGATTAAAATTGATACATAAAGAACACAAGCATATCTCAGCTAGCACCTCGCCATGTGCTTAATTCAGTTAAGACAAAGAAGAATTACGCCACCGTGTTGCCAACAAAAAAGATAGGTGACAAATTAAAAGTTTAAGGGCGAAATAACACGTATATCGACAACAAAATGTGTTACATAAACATTTATGCAATGACAAGAAACCAAGTTTCATTGCTGATCAAAGCTAAAGTTTTTAATTTTTTTCCTTTGATTTGTTACGAAAAAAAGGCAGAAACATTTTTTTCGGACAATGTCAAGCGCGCAAAGATTCAAACAATGGCGCGCAAGCACACACACTCGGATCAAGTTTTAAAAATTGGTTGGTCTAATAACTAATGAACCGTCGGCCATATTTCTTTTGCAACAAAATGGCGCAGAGCGCGCGTTTCGAAAGATATCCAAAAAAAAACTTATTTGACCAGATAGAGGACGGTTTTAGCGACACGTAGCGACTTAAAAATTTGAATTATCTTGCCGCTGGTTGCAATTATTGGGGGGAAGAAAGAGGAAAAGTGCGTTTTTTAATTTTTTAATTGCAAACTTGCTTTTCAATAAATTTTTAAAAAATTTATGTCATTTTACTCACGAAAAAATTATCTTTTCAATAATTTAAAATTTAAGCAGCTTCTTTTTACAGTTAATAGGGAAATACTAATTAAATATTGCTTAATTGTTAAAAAATCCATTTTATAGCCGTTTTTTGTATCTATATGGACTGGCAAATAAAGAGGCTGCGGACGCGTAAGAGTTAAGAACGTCTGAATTTGCTAACTCCCTTTGTTACGTAATAGTAGGTCTGTAGTTTCAATTTTGTTTGCTTTATATACTGTATATACGACCAAAATTTCGCACTTAAGTATTCAGAAAAATTAGAGTCGATACGTGTTGTGGGGACGGACAGAAGGTCCGTATTGATGATTAGAGTAAACTCAAAGTCAGAGTTATTTGAAGATAAAGGGGGAAAATCCGCGCTTTATTGTTGTAATTTGTTACTGTGACGACAGGTTGTTGCCGAGAGTTGTAATATGTGGTCATACGGTTTAGATCTAAGAAGCATTCAGTTAACTGTTGTAAAAGTGGTTGTAAGTAGTGAAGAAACTTGCAATAACTGTTTATTTGTTGAAGTGTTTAATTATTTTATGAAGTGGAGTGGTAACGAAATATTTGATTTTCTTACAAGCAATTCGTGATTTCTAAATTTTGTTAGTAGGGGTTCCGTGACAAGCGCGAAAGTACATCAGGGATTCCGCGATGACAAAAAGGTTGTTTTAAATTCTCCATGAGTTTAATATAGAAAAAAAAAACACAGAGCACTGTTCTAAATTCAACACAAGTTTTAATATCTAAGAAAAAAACAAACACAGAGTAGTTCCGAACAATGAGCTTAACCAAAGTAGTTAAAAGAGGAGCAATATATTTTATTTATTTTATTTTGTATTCTATCTCTATATTTATCCTCCTGACTCGCAGGAAAGCGACGGAGGTGCTAATACATAGGGTAAACAATTAGCCCCACCTGCTTCCGGAGATGCCAAGATATTGCTGTCCGCTTGTAATTTAATAGAGATATGATTGAAATTTAGAACTGCTTGCCAAGACCAACAAGCAAGGGAAAATGCCGTAAAGTGTTTTTCCCAAGGACACAACGTAATGGCGCGAGTAGGTTTTGAACCGAGACAATGTTGATTATAAGCACGGCGCTTAATATGGATAAGTTTTTGTTTCCTCAAAATGATAAAGTGTTAGAGAAGGCAGGCTACAGGCCGACAAAAGTTAAAAAAATTGTTTTAAGTTTTTGAAAATTGCTGTGAAAATAAAATACAATCTTCAATTTATCCCAACAGACCAAAGGCTTACAAAATGTGTGACGATGCTAGATAATTTTAAATGTTTTCGATTTAGATTAATTTAAATGATATAAAGTGGCTGGGAAGATTGAAACTGCCAAATGTTTGAAACATTATTTTCAAATACTCCCTTATTGTACAACCAGTATCGCGAATCATTAGCTGTTTACCTTGCACGCAGGAATCCGTTGAACGTATGTTCTACCACTTAAAGCTCGTATTTTGTGAAAACAAAATCCAGGGCAATGAATTAACTGATGACATTGCGTTTATGCGGACAAATAAGTCTGTGTAAAGTTGAAATTGTTTTATCTTTGCTGTCTTTTGTTTGTTTGCTTTTATTTTTCCTTCTTTCTGTCGTTTTTGCCACTTTCGTATCTTTGTTTACACTTTTTGACTGCAGAAAGACAAATTTCGTACTGATAAGGTCAACGGTCGTTTTCTCGCTTTTCGTTAGAGGAAGCGGAAGCGTTGACGAGATAGCCGCTTCCACATCCCTGGTTAGAGCACCGTGATTGTAATCGACATGGTCTGGGTTTAAAACCAACTCACGCCATTCCGTTGCATTCACCTTTGCGGCACTTTCCCCTGCTTGGTGGTCTTGACAAACAGTTCTAAAGTTCAGATATATTTCTATAAAACAAAAAAACCAAAATAAAAAATTTCAAGCGGACAATAATATCTTGGCATCTCCGGAAGCAGGTCCGGGTAATTGCTTGCCAGGGCGGGTGCTAGGAGTTGCGGGGTCAGATTAGGAAACTAATGGCGGGGCCCCTTACTCAACATAGTAAGGTTTGTGAATGTTTATATTTCACCTAAAAAAATATACACACACTCACACAGAAAAACCAACAAAAAACTAATAGGCTAAACATCAAATACTTAGCATAATGAAATTTTGAAAAGCAATATGTAAAGTTTTATGGTTTTCTTTTAATATAGGAAAAGCAATCAATTAGAGACATACTTTTTAAGAAGAAGACTCTTCTAGTTTTTTTATTTGCAAAATCTTGCAAAATATTTTCAAAGTCAACGAATGTAGCAATCTTGTTTTCTATAGAGAACATTGCCAAATTGTTAAGTCTCTCAGCATTTTCTAAACAGTTTTTGGTTTTCATGATGCGCCATCCTTGGGCGCTTCAAAGATGGAGTGACTAGGAATTTTTTGATAGCATCTCTATGTTTTTTTATTTTTAGCTACCTTTGCCTTGACCAATGCTCATTTCTGATAGCCACTTAAATGTTTACGCCTTTATTTCGATCTCTGCTTGTGCTTGCCATGATATAAGGCTTTTTTAAATAATTTTTTTTAGAAAATAATTTAGAATTGACAATCTGAAATAAAGCAAAACAGTATAAAAAAATTAAGAAGAAAAAAGAAACCAAGTATCAAGTACCATAGTAAGCTAATTTACAAGTTTTACATACAGGGTAATCAATATTTAGCGTTACAACTTCAAATAACTGTACTTAGGAAATGATCAGTACGTACAGTTGAAGTAGCACAGGTGAAATATTGATACAGAATGAATATAAATTTAGTATAAATACAATTTATTCAATATGCTTTTCATTCGAATCAATTACAAGCTAAAGACGCCTCGAAAATAACCTGCAAGGGTTACGAATTACGCCTTGCCACAGCCAGAATTCTCCTCTCCCGTCTTAAGGCAGGCATGCTTCCTAACCTCGTTTTCAGCGACAAAAAGAAATTCGACGTTCAACACCATGTAAATCCTCAGAATGATCGTTTTTGGTCTTGTGATGGGGAGGTAGGACCTTGAAGAGTCACTCGGCCCCAAGGGGCGGCGTCAGTGATGGTCTAGGCAGCCGTTACCGAATCTGGAAGAAGTCCTTTGGTTTTGGTAGAACAAGTCGTCAAACGGAATTAAGAGAATTATCAAAATGACATCCTTGTTGGTTCATTGTTGCCCTGGGCAAAAGAACACTTCAAAAAACGTCCTTCGACGTTTCAACAAGATTCGGCACCGTCGTACGGAGCTAAAAAGACGCAGGAGTGGCTATCAGCCAATGTTCCCAACTTCATTTCCAAAGCGGAATGGCCCCGTTCATCACCCGATTTTAATCCTCTTGATTTTGGTATTTGGAAGTACCTCAAGAGCAAGGTCTCAGAAGTACATTATAAAAGTTTGGAGGCACTGAAGAGGAAACTACGGAAGGAATAGTCGAAAATGCCCCAGAATGTGATTCGTGACCCTTGCAGGTCATTTTCGAGGCATCTTCAGCTTGTAATTGATTCGAATAAAAAGCATATTGAAGAAATTGTATTTGTACCAGTGGCGTGCGGTCAGGGCATGCAAGTCATGCGTAGCATGACCAAATTTTAGAGATTGCATGACAAACTGTTGCGCGATGAGGTATAGATTTTTTAATTTAAAGAGAAATAGTACTGGTTTGGGATGAAATCAGAGTGATAGATCGATCCGAGACGAAGACCTTTTTTTTAAAGAACACCTTGGTTTCAGTATGTAAAGGAAAATTAGAGTAATTTGAGGTGATGGCCTGAGATTACTAGAAAAATTGCAAAATTCGGCAATGCTTTGAGGTAATGACTTTTTTTTTTTAGAGAACACTACAATTTTGGGACAAAAACTATAAAATTTGTGACTATTGGAAATGATAACCTTCTTTTTTTTTTAGAGAACACCACAATTTTAGGACGAAAAGCATAAAATCTGCTAATGATTTCAGGCCATGACTTTTTTTTGAGAACACCATGGTTTAGGAACAAATAATTGGTCTATGTTTTAAAATCTCACTCAGAATTCTTACTGATACCCAGAAAATATTGCATGTCCTACCCATTAACTACCCAGAAAATATCTAATTGCATGACCAGTCTCAGAGGTCACTGCACGCCACTGATTTGTACTGAATTTATATTCATTCTGTAACAATATTTCAACTGTGTTACTCCAACTGTACGTATCATTTCCCAAATACAGTTATTTGAAGTTGTAAAGCTAACTATTGATCACCCTGTATATCTCCATGACTTATTTTTAACAGTGCTTTAATCATTTTTATGATATCAGTCACAAACACGCTCTACTATCACATCATTGGTACAAAGTATATAGGCTATAAATAACTATAGAACATGACAAATAATTGGTAGCCTATATTCTGAATTAGCTGATTACTCCAAGGGGTCTCCAAGGGGTCTCCAAGAGTGGGGCCACAGCACAATGCTCCCCTAAATACGCTACTGACTACAACGTAAAAAGAATGCAAAAAGTGGCAGCAATAGGCATCTAACAAAACACAATCATGATAAGAAATCCACATGTTGCCCCCTACAAATGGTTTGCCCATGGACTTTGTTAAGAAAACCTGACCTTGATATTGACAAAAAATTAAAAAATAAAGACAAACTGTCTTCTTACTGATGGACTCTGCTTTTAATCAATATAATTTGCAGTAACAAAGAGATTGTTTAATCGCAGAAACGTAGAAAAGTAAATCTTTTTTTATCAACTGTCATTTTGATCATCTGTCGTTTTGATCAAGTGATACTCACAGTGATACACATAAAATGATGATACTCACAGCACATAAAGAAAGCAGTGTTTAAATTTTACAAAGTACGCTTTTTCTCATTATCAGAAATTCAGAATTAGAGAAGATATTTTTAATCGTGAAATACATTTAAGCATTCGAAGACAAATTCTACTATTTAGTTGATAATGACAGAAATAAAATTTTAGTTGTTGATAAAAGTGACAATACAATATAATTAACTGTTAATTCGTCAGGCATAATAAATTAATATTATAAGAAAGAATATTTCATTTTTTGTTTCTCGTTTTCACTAGTAATTTATATTTTATGTAATACATACATGGTTTTGCTGCTGCGGGGTCCAATTTGATAAAATTGCTCAAATCGGCTTAAAATCGGCCCTGTCTTACCTTATGTATTGGAGGCTCCGTTGCTTTCCTACAAGAATATAGAAATTAAAAAAAAACTTTTACCGTCATCTTTAATAAATTTTTATACCGAAATTAAATTACATGTAATTCACATTTATAATACCAGAGAAGTAAAAAAATCACTACAAACCACGCATCAATAAATCAATCGGAAAAATCTACTTGTATATAAAGGAAACAGTTTGTCGATTGAAATAAGTAACTTTATTACAATTTAAACTTGTAGGTCTATTCTTTCAAAAAAAATATATAAAAAGCATTTCATTGAGACCTACAATACTTTATAATTTTTCAATTTTGCTTGAATAATAATCTTTTCATCACTTTACTTCATATTTCCAATTTTGAATTTAATTTTTTTTGATTCGTTTGATATAAGTTACAAAATACACTCTCATTTAAAAATAATTGCATCACTCGTAAATCTGAGGCAAATTTTCTATCTTTATTGAATTCTTATGCTGGAAACCCAACATGGACCAGGTACTACGAAAAACAACCATGAACTTGGGTGTAGTTAAAAAAATTTCACCCCACCTAAACAAAAAATCATTGGATATGCTCTACCATTCTATGACTGTTAGTCACATACGGTACTGTATAACAACTTGGTGTAATGGCAATAAAACAACATTGTTAAAGATTCAACGAATTGCCAATAAGTTTATAAGAATGATACATGAAATACATTATAAAGGCAATGTGAAAAACGCAATGTGTATAAATGGTCTAATGACAGTAGAATAAATACAACAACTGGAGACGACCTGTTTTATGTTTAAATATTCAAAAAATCTGCTTCCTAATAGCTTTGCCAACTTCTTTTCAAACAATCTTGTTGACCCTTACAACAAAATAAAGACAAGAAGCAACTCCGCTTATTTTCCATCGTTTTGTATACTAACTGTTACACAACAATGCCTTAAACACAGAGGACCAGTTGTCTGGAACAAAATTCCATTAAAAATTAAAGAATTAAAAACTTACAAAAAATTTCGAAACGAGCTGAAACGTCATATCTTACACTCTTAGTACGTGGCCTACATAGATCTGCTATACTTTTTGTTGTTGCTTTTAAGTCATATAAATTAGTGTTCTGTGGTTTCTGCTGGTTTTCTTTGTTGTTGCAGATTTGAAAGTACATCCGAATCCAATTCTAAAACCAAGCATAAGAAGAGTAGCAAAAACCTCGAAATCAATTAAACTATGCTTTGATTTTTTGATTCTAAGTTATTTAATTAGAGTTTTGACAAGTAAAAATTTTCTTGTGTATCGATACATTCTACCGACTTAGAGTCATACCCAGGTCACCAGTTACTGAATGGTCTTTGATCCACGGCAGGATTTTTTTTGATGGGTTTCTTTGCCTTCTTACTCTTCGGTGTCACCAGTGCTTGCACTCCCAACCCTGATTAAGCAATGCACTCTTGACTTGTGACCAGTAGAAATGTATGGTGACTTTTACACTTTTTCTTTTTTCTTTGTAAATGTACTTTTAAATTTTCAATGTTAAGACACAGGTGCAGAGAGCATGCACAATTTTTTTGTGCATGTTATAACGTATATCGTTTAGTTGCCGTTTCCCTATTTGTAACCTTTGCTCTATTTTATCTTTAATTATTATCAATTGTTTCTTTTGGATGCGAATAAAAACAATTGAACTACTACTACTACTACTACTACTACCACTACTACTACTACTACTAAAAAAATTAAAATTAAAAATATGAACTAGTATAGCAACTACGTCGCTAATAAAACCACAAATGAAAGATTCCAATGCAGTCTACAGTTTATATACGATTCTCAACTAATTGCATTTGGGAGTCGACTCCAAACCGATCCATCGTCAACTGCCGGACGCATTCAATCTTTTATAAGTAACTTAACGAGGAACCGTCACGTGACCAACACGAATCCAAGCGGAACATTCCAACGATTCGTTCGAGTCCGCTACTCCGGTTTTAAGAAATATTACGGTTTCAAGTCGTTCTATTTATGCCCATGTTAAGTTGTTATTTGTGTGTTTTTCGTTTTTGTCCTTGTTCTGCTTCAATTTAGATTTATTTACAATTTTCTTTAATGCGTCATTTGAATAAATTTCCTGCCACAGAAAACAACTTATCACACGGTTTTTCGATACTCTGGGCCATTTATTTATTTTATTTATTTATTTATTTAATTCAGACCCTCGGTCCATAACAGAGAAAAAAAAAAAAACACACCAACAAAAAAAAAACAAAACAAAATAAAACAGCAAAAACTGCACAGAATGATTCAAATTCCAAAAATTTAAAAACTAATTTCAACAGTACTGTCCATATAAAATTATCGACAAAATAAATATACACGTTAGAAAAACAGCCATTATTAAATACGATAAAGCATGTGCCTATAATACGTAAAAAATTGACTATCAAAAAAGCAATAAGTGTTCATCATGTTGGTGACAAGTAAGTTAGAGGAGTTAAGGCAGCGATTAATGAAATTGTACAAAGTTTTTCTCAAGAGAGCTTCAAAAGTAGGTATGTGATTTATAACTTGAAATTCACGCGCGCTTGTGTATCTAGGTAGGTTATGTAACATCCTATAGCAGTCATTGTAGGCAACACGAATACTATGAAAACTTGATTTTAGGTAATTACTCCACAGATGTGAACCATAAAAATTAGTACAAAACAATTTAAACAATAGGTTTTTAACATCAAACGAACAGTGTGAAAAAGCAGATTTTAATTGATTTGCGGAACAATATAAAGATCTTACTTGTCTATTTATATCATCATCGTCTGTTAATGCATTGGTTAATACACCAAGATATTTAACTTTTTTACTAAAATACATTGTTCATCACTGAATGCTTATTACCAATGTGTGCGATATAGTTTTTCTTTTCTCATTAATGCATTTTTTTTTCTGTATTTGGAAATGCATTATCTTTTTGTCTCTGTGTGTGTGCACGTATGCTAATAAACTAGCACGAGTAAAGAATTTATCAAAAAAAAATGTATTATAGCCTACCGAGTTTATCTCAAAAAATAAATCTAATCCCGAGAAAATGTGGGAAATTATTAACTCTGCTATTTTTACCAAAAGTGTTTTTTCCCCTCTCACTAAAATAAATACAAAAAATTCAGTCATTGAAGATTCGTCAAAAATTGTTAATTGCTTTAATCAATTTTTTGTTAAAATTGGTCACTCTATTGCTAACAATGTCAATAAACCTCTACATACAGACTACACTACTTACTTAAGAAACCCTGTTTTACATTCTTTAGTTCTAGATCCCCCCATTGCAATTAAAATTTTTCATCTGATTAATTCGAGCAATCCAAACAAAGCTAGTGGAGCTGACAACATCAACCCTTTTTTCTTACGTATAGGAGCAGTAGTACTAGCTCCCACATTATCAATATATTTTCAATGATCATTTGATCTTGGTATTTTTCCCCCAAGCTTTCAAAACTGCCAAAGTAATCCCTATATTTAAATCCGGTAGTAGAGAAATATTAGGCAATTATCGAGCAATAGCTTTACTTTCTAACCTGTCGAAAATACTGCAAAAACTCATCAAAATTCAATTTGATAAATTTTTTTTAAAAATAAAGTTTTGTACGCAAATCAATATGGTTTTGGAAAAAATCACAGCGTTAATCACGCTTTACTTGACGTTGTCACTAACTGTTACGATGCCTTGCATTGCTCGCAACACACAGCACTGTTGTTTATGGATTTTCGCAAGGCGTTTGATACAGTGTCACATAAAATTCTATTGCACAAGTTACATTATTACGGCATTTGTAGACCGGCATATGCTTTAATCGAAAATTACCTTACTGTTTTGGATTTAGATTGTTTATCGCGAATCTCTCTCCCCACGTAAAAAACTTGATTGACAAATACTCTTATTTTGTACTTTGTAATCCTATAAATAATACATATACGAATAAATTACTGAAAACAGTTACTACGAAATACATACAAAAAAAAACAAATAAAAGGTACTCACAAAAGTTTAGGAATGTGGAGAGCCAAATAACTTTAAGTAGACGATCGCGATTCCGAAGTTCAAAAACAATTAGCTGCACTTCGGCCAAAATTACTTTTACCACTTAGATGAAGAATAAATGAGTGTTTTTCCTCTGACGAACGTTATTTATATTTTGAGGTTTTTTTGTTAATTAAAATAAAAAAAAGAGTTAAAGGATGAGAAATTGATAAGGACAAAAGGACGGTGTTACTTCCACAAATTTTAGTTTTTTAAATTTTGGAAAGTTTTTGAAATTTTGTTCCGATGTTAAAAAGTTTTTGAAATTTTTGTAGCAAATTTATTCGGTAACTTAGTACGTTATTTAGTCGTCTACCTTTTTTGGCGCCTGTAAAGAAGGCCTCGCCAATAACACAATCTCGGTGTCTACTAAACGATAAAATTCTTAATCTTCTTGCTGGATCTGACCTTCGAACCAGCGACAGCAAAAATATAGTCTAGCTAAATCACAGCTCAGACTACCACAATATCTTCTTTATTAAGAAATATGCTCCAATCCACTTAGGAGCCCGAATAGTATAAAAGCAAATAAATTCAATAGCTTAATTCTTCACAATCACGTAGACCACCAAAGACTTGCGGCCAAAAAACTATGACTTCACACAGTTAACAATTTTCCAATTTTTAGTTACCACAACGAAACATCGAATTTAATAATACTGCTTTTCAGCGAATCTTATTTATACCAGTCGATAAGGTTACTCGAATGTTCTGACATTATCCAAATCACAAACAACAACTATTACGTCATAGACAAAACAGGTCAAGCGGATAGTTCTGGAATGTACTCCACATTACGAAAGTAAGCCGTATTGCCATTTTCTTATAACTAAATGTAAAATATTTAAATTACTTATAAAACTGTTATTTCTTCGGCTATTTGAGCCGGACCAACGCGAAATCAAAGAGATTTTTTATGAGATTGTGAATCTACATAATTTGGGCAATTTTTAGGAACGGAACAGACGGATATGTGTCAAGTCATTGTTTCTTAAATTAGAAGGAAAGTTAATAAGGGCAAAAGGAATTCAGATAATGACGAACTATAGTGCACTAAATAGAATATTATACCGTTGCGAATTGGTCGCAGTTCGAATTATTGTGTTTTAAATTAAAAGAAAATTTAGTTTTAGATTACTTCAAAATTAGAAAATGTTCTTTGTTTAAACCAAAACACTTACCTCTAGAAACCAATTTGTAACTTTTATTAATACTTCATCCTCTACTAAACCCATCAATATTGGTGTTCCTCAAGGCTCCATGCTTGGTCCCTTACTTTTCCTAATATATATCAACGACTTACCAAATGCCATTAACAGTACACCACGTCTTTTAGCTGATGACACCTGCCGTATACTACAACAGTCATCTCTGTCATCCCTAGAGAAAGCTTGCTTAGACGAATTAATGCAACTTAAAGATTGGTGTGATGCTAACAAAATCCAAATCAATCCAAACAAATCATGCATACTAGACATTCCTCCTAAACAAAATACCCCACCTTTAACCTTTCAAATTCCTTACGATAATTCCTTCATAGTTTATAGTATTTACTGTAAATATCTTGTGATCCTAATTGATAACAAGTTAAATTTTAAACCACATATACAACTAGTTGAATCTAAAATAGCTAAGTCGGTAGGAATTTTAAACAAATTGCGACATATTTTCCCCTCCTCTGCTCTTCTTCTTTTCTACTTCGCTTTAGTCCACCCTCATTTATTATACGGCCTTCCCAGTTGGGAAAGTACTTTCCCAACATACCTCCAAAAACTCCAACGTCTCCAAAATAAAGCTCTTCGCATAATCTCAAACTGTAACCCTAAAACATCAACAACACCACTTTTTTACCAATACAAAATCTTAAAAATACAAGATTTATACTATTTTGAAATTGCAAAATTATGCACCAATACTCGAACAAACACCTTCCAATCTGCTTTACATCCTTCTTTACCCAAACCAGTTCAATTCATAATCGGTCTATTAGATCTACACTGTAATATTTGAAACGATTTATACTTGCCTCACTTCTTATCGTCTCGATGTCAACGATTAATTAAATTTCAAGGGGCAAAAATTTGGAACTCCATCTCTCCTCATATTCGAGATCAATCGTTTAATACCTTCAAACGTAATATTAAAATTCAGCTCTTAAATTCCTATATATGAATCAAAACGATATAATCAATCAATCAATCAATCAATCTATTTATTTGTTTTGTGCTTCAAAACGAAAAATACACCAATATATGTGAAAAAAAGTTTTCAAAAGCACAGGAAGGCAGCGAAATGACCATACGGTCTTCTAGTCAACTGCCTCCCTCTAAATAGTGGGACAAAAAAAAATTTTTTTTTTTTTATCAGAAAAACACAGCAGTACACTTACAAAAACACAGTACATTTAGAAAAACAATGAAGATTAAATAGCAATATTAGTTGTTATTAAATAAATTTCCATGTGCCAGCTGACTTCATCAAACTGTTGTGGCATCTTATTTAATATTGACAAGTTAAAAAAAGTTTAAATTTCTTCTTAAATTGATTATAAGAAAGCGACTTTAATTCGAAAGGTACTTCTTGCCATATTTTAGGTCCAATGTAAGAAAATGTCTTTTTACCTAATTCTGTTCTCTTTCTAGGTTGAAAGTAATTTTGTTGCGCTGCCAGTCTTGTTTTATAATGATGTTTTTGGGTTATACTTACAATAGTTTGGGACTCATTTTTTGCTGAATTTTTATTAAAGCAAAACATTGTTTTTGCCATTTCAAGTTTAACAATATCTTTTATTTTTAAGAAATTCAATTTTTGAAAAAGAAGATTTGTATGTGACAAAAAAGGACTATTTGTAATAATTCTTATTATGCGTTTGTGTATTCTTACCAGTGGATCCAGGGCAGTAGTCGAAGCCAGTCCCCATGTTGAGACACAATATTGAAGATAAGAGTAAATTAAAGCATAGTATACTGTTTTTAGTGTTGTAGTGTCAACGTAATTCCTCAGTTTGAGCAGTGCCCAGGAACCATTGGAGAGCTTAGAGCAAACATGTTGTATATGAGACTTCCAAGAAAGCTTATCATTAAAAATTACACCCAAATATTTTATTTCATTTACTTGTTCTATATTTGTCTTTCCTATTCTAATATCAAAATGCCAGGCTGATCTTTGTTTGGTTAATACCATAAATTTTGTTTTATTAGTATTTAATGATAATTTGTTTAGTTTCAACCATTCATCAATTTTGACCAGTTCAGAGTTGACATTTTTATTCAACAGTTTTGGACAAGAGTTTGTCAGTGTGAGAACTGTGTCATCTGCAAACAATTTCGTATTACCGTCATGCCCTAACGCAATAATCTTTAAAATTGAATAATTTCGCTACAATTTCTGGGTGACTGCTTGACTAGAAGACCTTAATTGGTCACTTCGCAGTCTCCTGTCGAGATTGTTATTATTTTATTTTATTTTTTTTATTCACTGTAGGGATAGTTGTATATAACCTGTGTTTTACTATTTTGATATGTATTTTCTTTCTCGTTTATTTTTATGTATTACCTTCGTAGTGCGTAATAATCTCTGACAAAATAAACTTCTGTCTGTCTGTCTGTCTTCGCTTAAATTTTAGGCGTTCTTTCGCACTGATCTAAATCGTTCTGAATTGAGTAACTTTTTCCTGTCCAAATAGTGCATGGTCGGTGCCCAAAAAATCTGATTTAGCCCGTCCCTGGCTCGTACGGCTATGGAGAAAAGTGGCTTTTCCAGGGCAGAAGAATTGGATGAGGGCAAGATTTTAAGTTAAACCATGTTGATCGCGGTTGCCAATATAACAGCATTGAGAACTTAATTTCATTATATGTTTCACCGTGTTGGTTTTATCTCACTTGGCCAAGTCGGGCTTTTAACTGTTTAGTTACCCTACGATCAGCGGCAATTTGGCGCAACTTGGCGCAACTTGGCGGCAACCATAGATAGTAAATTTCGTTTGTGATTGAACAAAAAAAAAAAAAAAACCAATTGAAGTCAATTGAGTTGTTTCTCATTTACTAATCGCCGTGCTTACTTTATAAACTTTTAAATTTGGGGGAATCCCCAAAGCTTGCGAGGTCAGCAACGGCGAAGGAAGAACAAGATTCTGTTTTGTCATTCACTGATTCACTTTTGTTCTTTTCGTTTTGTTGATCTTGTACTTATGTAAATTTTTAAATTGCAGCAAAAGTTATAGTTTTTTTTGACCATTACACTTAATTACTTTGTTTTAGAAAAGTTAGGCACCAGTACAATTACAAAAAATTGTTTTTTGTTAAATGAATAGACTTACGGTACAAATATATTGTAAATATTTATTCTTTTAATAAAAGAAGATTTTGTTGGATTTTAACAAAATAAGCTTATTATAATTCTGCAATGGCATTAAGAAAAATAGTTCAGGTATATAAATTTTTTTTTTTCTTTGTATTATTGTATTGAAGCATCATAATTAATCTTTAAAAAAATAAATATGCACATCCAGATTTATAAAATGTTCTATAAACTATAGATATGAGAAAAAAGTTGTTCCCCCAGTCAAAAAAAATCAACTAAGGGGAATCTTGCCTCAGCTTGAAACTGATTTTAAGTGCATATTACTGAAAAAAGGGTCTCATACATTGTTTACCATTACTAACCTTGCTAACATACTGTTTTGTACTCATTTTTTGCCAATTTGTACATTAATTTTCAGCACTCAAATGATCAAGATGTAATATGGAAAATAAATTTGTAAACTTGGATAATAAATAAAATAGATATGTCTAACAATTTAAAATAGCAGCAAGATCAGATGCACATTTTTCATAAAAAATATTTAAAGTTACTTTACTGCAATAAAAAGAATTTAGGCAGTGCAGTGCAGCAGTCTGGGGTAGTAAAAGGATAAACCGTTGGCCCCAGTCCTGTTTGTGTCTGACCTGTAGTGGATACCCTTCAAACGACGACGACGATGACGACAACAATAAAAAGAACATTTTGTCTTACTAAAGCCATGGCTGTACAAAAAAGGAGGGGAAGAATTGTACAAAAAGGGGCAAGGGAAGAAAAATTGCCTTTCAAGACACAAAAAGTTTAGGAAGAATCAGAATATTTTAGGCACTGAGTATTCACTTTTTGGACAGGAGAAAGTTACTTTATGCCAAGTTTTTAGACAGAGTTATTCTACAATCTAGAGCCATTCAGTTCAGTGCCAAAATAGAACTAAGATTTAATGTGAAGACCTTTTTTGTTCTTAAATTTATTTCATCATAGCCAATCAATCATGAAAAAATTTATATTTTCTATTTACAACTGAAAAAAAGTTAGGACCAAAAAAAAGTTCAAAAAAAAACCCAAAAAAAGATATTTGAACTTCTCCATGAAACAATGTGTTTGGATGTATTTGGGTTTGTAAAGCTAGGCTAAATTAAATGATAAACAAAATCTGTTTTTTGTATTGGAAAAGTCAAATCACTTCAGTCATGTAAAAATAATCAATATTAAATTTATGTGTTCATGTAGTTGTAACCAGTCTTTCAAAAAATTGTAACATAATCAACAAATCAATCTACCTTTTAAGTTACTTATACATAATAAAATGCTGCCATCTTTTACTGTGCATGACACACTGTTCTAAAATGCTGCAATCATCTTTTTAACTGTTCTAAGATGCATCATAAAACTACACTAGATCATGAAATACATCAAGCTACATGTAGGAAACCTTTTTTAAGCAGCAAAAGTCATCCAAGATTGGGACTTTATTAAGGGATTAAACAATGCCTCAAGACAATAATTACAGTCAGTATTGATAATTATTTAATTGTTTCACAATACTTTGTAAAAAAAAATTAAATTGCATCCTTATTGAATTTTTAATTGTAAAACGAAATATTTTTTTAACTGAGCTTTTTTACATTTTTTATTAATTTTAATTTTTGACTTTGTTTTATGTTATTTTTGATGCTATTAAATTTTTTATTTGGATCAAAATTGGTCCCAAGGTTAGCAAGTGCTTCAAAAATCCTGTGTTTTATTATCTAAACATTTAAAAAGTTTATGGTTGTTTTGACATTTTTCAGAGTGGACTTTGCAAGCATCTTTTACATCGCCAGTTTTCCGTTTCTTCTCACTTCCTGTCTCCTACTGAGGTAATCAACTGTTCTATTGTTTTAAAGTGTCAATAAGTCTAATTTTCATTTTGAAATGATCTATTGATTAAAAGATGTATGTTCGTGATGCTTTAAATTCTGCTATGGATGAAGAAATGCAAAAGGATGACAAAGTTTTTCTTATGGGTGAAGAGGTTGCTCAGTATGATGGTGCTTATAAAGTAGGTATTCATAGTCACTGTGCTTTAATTGTGTTTGTTTATATATTTTTTATAAGATTGTAAATTTGAATTATTGCTATAAAAATATTTAGATATAACTTGTGATTATCATTTTGTTGATAATCTTAGACAAGCTTTAACATAATCAGCAAAACAGATTGGCCAAACTTTTTAACTTGTCAATCGGATAGGTTATGATTTGTTTTGTAAACTGTGTCATTTATGAACTGATATCAAATAAAAATGCTCTGTGAGTCAAGTAATTACTTTTTTTGAATGTTATTGAATATCTGTTATTCTCCTGATTTCCAAGAAAGTAGCAAAAGCATCATGCTTAAAAGAAAATATAACATTTTATGCAATTACTGTATTTTAACATGTTTTTGAGGTGGTATATAATTGTTCTAAGATTGCATTTTTGGTTTTGTTAGGTACAAATATGATGTAGAACTACTTATCAAAGCAAGCATACAAAAAATTTAACATAGGGAGATTAGGGACCATTGGGAAGAAATTTAGTTTTTTTTCAATTGTAGCAATTTTGATTTAAAATGAAAATTGCCTAAAAACCTTATATTAAAACTCCACTTTAGCTCATCCACATATGCATACAACTTTTGATTTGATAAAGCATTGACAAAATATGACATTTCAAAAATTACAAAATTTTTGGTCCAAAGGTCCATTAGCTCAGGAACAAATGGGCCACATTTTAAGAAACTTTGGGCTAATATTTTTACATGATTTACTTATATATTATTAGCCTAAATAAAAAATACAGATTAATGGTTTTGTATACATCATGACAAGAAATTGCAGTTTACAAATGATATTATACAATATAGGATTTGCCCATCAAAGTGAGACTTTCACCAATCGAAATGAGATATGCACCGATCAAACTGAGACATTTACCATCAAAATAAAATATGCACTGATCAAAATGGGAGATAAAAATAAAATAAAAAATAAATAAATTTCTAAAATTATTTCTCTTCTTTCATATTTCAAAATGTAACTGAGCATTTTACTGTAAAAATCATCAGAATTTTTCTTTGTAATATCATTAAACTTTGAAGTAATAAGCTCTTTTAGATCCTTTTCACAATGGACTTCTTGCATAACTAAATTTTTCCATTGCAGAAAAAACATTTTCTATAGGATTTAGAAAAGGAAAATACAGAGGAAGATAACAGATATTAAGGCTCAATTAATTGATGGTTTCTTGTAATCATCGATAATCATGGATATGAGCATTATCAATTATATAAATAGGGCTTTCAATTCCAGCAGAAACAGTTGCTGCTTTCAGTTCAATTAAACATGGCCTAAAATCCTCCCCTGTTACTGCCTTATCATAAATTTTATGGAATATCATTTCATATTTATTCATTGCAGCTACATCTGAAATATTTCAGCTTTTAGTTGCAGAAACTGGAACATAGGTAGAGATACCTTGTCTTGACCTTCCTCTTTTGGGGCGGCTTACAACACTAAACCCCACTTCATCTAAAAAGATAAAGTTTTTGTGTTCTGCTGTAGACTCAAGATGCCTAAATTTTGCAGCATATTCTTCTCTCAGATTTAAGGTCCTTTCATTGTTTCTTCTTTCAGGAACAGACACAACAGATTTCATTGTGTAATGAAAATCTTTTAAAATACACTGTATTGTGCTGTTGGAAACCCTGATTGAAAAATGTTCATAAACATTGGTTATAAAATCAGAAATGCGCATTAGACAATCTTGATCCACCCACAGTAGAATTTTGTTTTTCTGATCTGCTGTGAATTTTGATCGTAAATCACTGCCCCACTTTTTCACTTCAACTTTACCTGTTGAATTAAACTGTTTCAAAATTTTCCAAACAGATTTGTAATTGACAGACAACATTCTAGAGATTTCAGCAGCAGGCCTCCCCTGTAAACTGAGATCAACTATTCTCTGTCTTGTTTCTTCTGAGATGAGTTTATTTTTCTTGAACTTTTTGGAACTTCATTAGACATTGTAAGAATCAAATACGCTATGTAACAACACCAACTAATCCTTGTTATAACCTGCAATAGATATGATGCAAAAAATTTTAGTTATTTTACGAGGGTCACTCAAGTGTCATATGAGGGTCAATTAAAACTTTGTGAATTTCTTTGGGTTTTTGCCACATAAAGTTTCTATCTTAATATAAGACCTTTGATCTTTTCCAGATATAGTAGCCGAGGCCTCTACGAGTTCACTTCTGGCTAGCTTTACTGAAAAACAAAACACTTTACAGATGAAACAATGTACACAATTTGATCTTAAGTCTTAAACTGCTTCTGGCGCAATTTTCGCACATGTAACGTCAGGCATTATGGAGTGTTGCCAAACTGTGCATTATTGATTGACCCTCGTGAAATAACCAAAATTTTTTGCATCATATCTGTTGAATGTAATAACGAGGATTAGTTAAAGTGTTGTTACGTCTATCTTTATCTCATTTCGATTGGTGAATGTATCATTTTGATCAGTGTGTATCTGATTATGGTTGGTGCATATCTCATTTTGATCGGTGTATATCTCACTTCGATCGGTGAATGTGTCACTTTAATCGGCAAATCCTATATATAGTGATGTCATTTCTGATTATTGAAGTCATTGACGACTGTTCTGAAGAGGGCCAGCAATCTGCAATTGTGTTTAGTGATGTCAATCTACTTTTCAAGATCTGTAGTGTAGACTATTGATGAAAAACTATAATATAAATACTCGTAGATCAATGTCTGTGTAAAATTATTTGACAGAAAACTTCAATAATACATTTTTCGAGTATTGTCTCAGGCAGTGATCCTGTAAATAAACGGCTTAATTGTTTTCTGTATATCTGTCCTTAAGAATTTATCTAAATTGCACTACATTACAAAGATTGAAATTCTTCTTTCGGCTCCTCCCTACTCGGGGTTGCCACAGCGCGACAGAATTCTCCATTTCACTCGATCTATTTCACCTCCTTCCCTAGCTCCAACCCTTTCCATTTCTTCTCTCACCAAATCCATCCACCTTCTCTTTGGCCTTCCTCTTTTCCTTTTATGCCTGGCACCGCCATCTCCATCATCCTTTTCCCCACGTAGTCTTCTCTTCATTTTACGTGTCCATACCAACGTAGCCTTGCATTCCGAAGTTTGTCTCCCAGCTTTGCAATTTTTGCAGTCCCTTTCACATATTCGTTTCTTATCTTGTCCTTTCTTGTCACTCCTAGTACCCATCTCACCATTTTCAACTCTGCAACTTCCATTTTTCCCATCTGTCTTTCCGTCACTGCCACCGTTTCCATTCCATAAAGCATGGCTGGTCCAACAACACTCTTGTACAATTTACCCTAACCTTTGCTGATAACTTCCTGTCGCACAGTACTCCAGATTACAGAGATTGAAATAGAAAAGGTTATTACTCAACTTTAAATTTATCTAGATGTTATATGCTACAAACTTCGTAATTTCATAACTTTTTTAAAAAAAGAAATTAAAAAAACTAGGAAACCATTTATTTACTTTAAAACTACAAAAAGTTAGTTTTACCTTTCAATTATTCTGTAAGCAATTAATTCCCTTACAATTACAGTCTAAAAAATATTTTAATACAACTAATTTTTACGCATGACTGTGAACTCACTAACAGCGTTTAATCTAGGAGAATCGGACCACGGCTCAAAGGTCCTATGCACTCATGGTCCCTAATCTCCCCTATGATGCTTTTATCAAAATATAGCTGGTTGTGCCTACTGATGTTCCCTTACATTGCACTTTGCAACAAAATTCTAAATGAAATAACCCTGTTTATCTCAGATAATGACTCTGCTCGAAACAGAAAGGCTGATACTGTCATATGCAAAAGGAACAAAGATTAAGAAATGCCTTAAACAAGTTTTGAGCCTGCGACCTGATTACTAATTCAAACAAACGCTAAGCCACTGCGCCAACTCACTCGTTAGTCATTGAACACAAGTGTTTAAAGTTTTACTTAAGAAATCATGAGTTCACTAGCTCACGAAGAGCATGTCGGTCTTGCTACTTAGTAACAACATTTAGTTGTTTATCATTTCTTGTTTCTAAATCTTTCCTGCTGCAGGTCAGTCGTGGACTCTGGCGCAAATACGGCGATGACAGAGTCATTGACACCCCCATCACTGAGATGGGTTTCGCGGGAATTGCGGTCGGTGCGGCCATGGTTAGTATTGGATTGCCTTGCTTAATACGTGCTGTTTAATATGTTATTTTGAAATGTTTGCTGCAGGCAGGGTTGAAACCAATTTGTGAGTTCATGACTTTCAACTTTTCAATGCAAGCCATCGACCAGGTGATCAACTCCGCGGCCAAGAGCTTCTACATGTCTGCTGGCTCGGTCAAGGTCCCGATGGTTTTCCGCGGACCCAACGGAGCCGCAGCAGGTGAGCACTCATATGCCCCTGGGTGCTACAATGAATAATGAAAAAGGCTTCCTGACATGTTAAAACAATGAAATACTTATCATCATCGGTCAAGGGTTTGGGAATTTTTATGGTTTATTGTTGGTTGCACGAGAATGTGGTCGACTTTCAAACTGGGAGCCATAATCACAGACGCCATTTAATCATTTTCTTGATAAAGCTTCTAATTGACATTGTTGACATCTAGGTGTCGCTGCTCAACACTCCCAATGCTTTGCTGCCTGGTACGGTCATTGCCCCGGTTTAAAGGTCGTTTCTCCTTACAATTCTGAAGACTGCCGGGGTCTGCTAAAGGCAGCCATCCGTGACCCCAACCCAGGTGCGCCACCCTCTGGCTGCTAAATTGCGAGTTTGTTGTGAATTTTGTTTAGAATGTTGTTCTTTCAAGTTGTTTTTAAATTTATATCTTGGAACTTGTTGCCGCTAAAACGCACTGCTTTGCTAGTTTCGTTGTTGACACGCACTTTCCTTTAGATGTAAAGTAGGGTTTTATTGCCTTTATAAAGTTATCTGCACTCCATTTATTCAAATTGTCTTTCTAAAATTTGAACTAAACATTCAGACGAGTAGACTTTATGATCAGTCGTAATTCCGGTGGTTGATTAACCTTTTCTCATCATACGAGAAATGCAAAGCAGCAGTATGCTTTCGTGTAACTTTCAGTTGATTATCCCAACCAGTGCAATGTGAATATCTGCTTGCAGTCGTGGTGTTGGAAAATGAACTCATGTACGGTCAAGCGTTCCCCGTCTCTGACCAAGCCATGTCCGAAGATTTTCTTATCGAAATCGGGAAAGCAAAAGTGGAGAGGGAGGGGAAGCACATTACCCTTGTGTCCCACTCTCGGTCGGTCGGGTATTGTCTGGAAGCAGCCGAACAACTTTCAGCTGAAGGAATAAGTTGCGAGGTGAGCCATGGTTTGCTCCTTTCTTGTAAGATCGCTGCTCTTTTAATGGTAGTAATTATGTACAAGCAAGCCAACAACTCGTATAGACCTATTTGAATAAGAGACAGGTCGGTCTTAAATGCGTGTCTTATATAGCAACCTAACAAGCTTACCCTAGGTACACCAGCCATCTGATACGCCGGGGCAAGTATATTCGAAATAATGAAAAATGAACGAACCAGAAAATAGATTAACCAGTAGCACGACCACGTTACACGTTAAGACCACGATTAGGTTAAGAGCACGTACAAATTTAAGACTACAATGTAAGAGTAAAGATTAACTGCAATTATAAAAAAAAATGACTAAATGATACAACATTACCTTGATTAAAATGGATCACCAATACATCTACCTCGAGTTTACTTTCGGCAAAAACCGAATCAGCTAGATTACTCGCGAAAGGAACCTGGCTACATCCGGGTGATTTACATATATAAAAAAGAGAAAGGGACAAAGACAAGTAGAGATTAGCCATTACAGTAATAACGGCCTCTATACTTGTGTAATTGTGTCTTTGTGATTTGGTACTTTTCTGTCGTATCCCCTCTGATAGAACAAATTTCTGTTTTGTGATGCAAGATTTAACTTCGTATTTATTTATTAAAGTAATCTAAAGTCTTAAAAAAGTAAACACGACTAAAAATTAATCTAAAATCTTAATTGCTGTGGTATTTGTGTACTTAACCATTTTACACCAAACTTTAATCTTTATTTTGAACTGATTTTCTTGTTGATTTTGCAAGCCTGTTAAGGCTTGTTTCCACTACGAGCGTGGAATGGGGCATTCTTTGTTTCTTTTATTGATCGCGAGCGCTAAGCGAAGCAAAAAAATCAATAGAACAAACCAAGAATACTCCGTTTCACGCTTGTAGTGAAAACGAGCCCTTATACTCGTTAATGCTTGAAAATATCTCGTCAATAGCGACTAAGCGCGCTGAAAGAGAACTTCAAAGCCTTTTATGTGTGTGCCAAATTACAGAATAGATCAACTGGTAGTGTTCTCCTTGTAGTGCTATTAATTTCTCAAACACCTTAAACAGTAAAGTTACATGTATAGCTCGTTATCAAAATTTTGTTACCTAAAAAGCTCATTTAACATTTCCAGTTAATAAAAAATATTTTTCCGTTGTCGTTCAGTGTGTTTGGGTTTTCTTTTGTAGCAGAAGCAGGTACGGGTCGAAGGGGAACCTTTCGGGTTGAAAAAATATTCCGGGTTATTTACATTAATTGATATGACAGTAACGAGTTCTTGACAGATGGCACTAGAGAGTACCATCTGTGGCATTGTGCATCACGCGTGCCGAACCCGAGCTCACTGCCGCGAGTTTTCAACTCTTATCAAACAGTCTGCTGATTAAGGTTATGATGTTGTTGCTGGTTATATACGTATAGAGAAAAGCCTAGACTTGTGCGCTCTTATCAGATGCATTGCTGCACCAGTAGAATCGGCAATGCGTCTAATTGAATAATATAACTGTAGTTATAGCAAGTTATTTTTACTCACTTTTCGAATAAAAAAATGGTTGAGATCTTATTACATTATATTTGGGCTGCTGATCGCTGATTTTATTAATATAATATTTTTTTTGATCAGAGAACGCTTAGAGTTTAACTGCTATAGGGTGCTACAGTTTTTGCTATATTTAAAGAATGGTTCGGCATAAGAACACGTTCTGTACCTTAAACGAATCATAATCGTTCTTTTGCTTGAGATGTTGTTTCTTGACCTTTGGGGTCAGACGTCTTGACAGTCTTCAAGCAGCCATTTGATGTGGTCATTAGTATGCTAGTCAGACGATGCTGGTAGATAACATTCTGTCACAAGGCGCAGCCCTTCATTTACAGATCTCTCGAGCAGGTGGATATGAACACTGCCACACCTTACTGGCATGCAGTATTCAGCAGTAGAGTGTACAAGGGCTAGGATTGAAGTGCATGAAGTTGTTGCACGTGCCCCCGACTTGTGCCTGCCAGTCGAAGGTCAGGGTAACATGTAATATCAGCTTGCGCAATGTTTCCAAATGGTATGGATACGTGAGGGTCCGGTCTATAGTCACGTCAAGATGAGTAGGATTAGGGTTGAAGGGCAACCCGTTTTCTTCAACTGTCATCTTAAGCTCACGTTTAGCTTCTCTGTTATTGAGATGGGACGCTGTTGACACGGTTTTAGATTTACTGAGCTTTAGTCTTCATTTATGTAGGTATGTTGGCAAAGTTTTCATGTCCTGGTTAAGAGTTCTTTCTAATGAGGACCATTCTGTAGTGGAATGCACTATAGCCAGATCAGCGTAGGCATACAGCTTTGATGTTAAAGGAAGGTCATGGATGCAAACGTTAAAAAGGAGAGGAGCCAAGACAGATCCCTGTGGGACGCCGTTTTTAAGACGTCGTGGTCTACTTTTCCGTCCACGACCGGTGGTGAAGGGAAAACTGCGGTTATAAACAAGTTCTGTTATCACTTTGCTTATGTGCCTGTCAGGCAAAAGTTGGAGGAATTTGCAAATTAGGCCACGATGCCATACAATATCTGTCTATACCATACAATATATTAAGTGTCTGTTAGGTCGATAAAGTCAGCATCAGCCTTCCTTACATCCTCAAAACAATCCTAAATATCTAGGTTCATACAAGGCAAGAAGTTATTCCGGCTAAAATTAGCACGTGCGGCATGTTTCGTTAATGATCCCACGACTTCCACGTTGCTCTCAAGTTATAAACCGTTCGTTATTTATGTAACAAATATTGCTACGAGAGACAATGCTTTTTGTTAGAATTATAGCTAGAATTTGAATACTGATTATTGATGGTGCACTGAGCCAGACGATTTTAACCTTGTTTTCGTTTGATACCGCAGGTGATTAATATGCGCAGCATTCGACCTCTTGATATCGACTGCATTCAGAAAAGCGTCATGAAAACCAACCATTTGATCACGGTGGAAGGAGGCTGGCCGATGTTTGGAGTGGGGGCAGAAATATGTGCTCAAATCATGGAAGGTAGGCTTGATCACTTGCTTTGTATTTTGTGGCAAAAACTTGATTCGGATTTAGAGTTGGCGGCTTGCAGTGCTTCCATAAGTGGGAGCTCCTTTCAACAAGGTCTCGACGTTGGGAGTTCTTACACCTCAACCGTGTCCTTGCAAGCCTAGTAAAAGTCAATTAATTATTGCCCGTCCTTGCGAGAAATACTTATGTAATAATATAAATGACTGTCTGAATCACTAAAAATCTGCACTTTGCTCTGCAGGGCCCGCTTTTGATTATCTCGATGCCCCAGCAGTGCGTGTGACGGGGGCCGACATTCCCATGCCCTACGCCCAGGTGTTGGAGAACGGGGCGCTTCCTGGCACCAAGGACATCGTACTCAGTGTCCGAAAGACTTTGCACTTAGATTCTCAGTCAAGAGGAATCAGTGCATAGCCTTTGCCCATTCGACGCCAATACACATACGCATAACCTTTGCCCTTTCAATTCTTTGTTTTTAGCACTGTTGTTATTAAAGTTTCGTCAATTGAAAGTTTATTTATTGCGCTAGTGCTAGCAGGTCATTATACATAATATATATCGTGCGTAACTGCCTGTGTGCTTTTCGCGGAAAACAGCAAAGATCTGATTGTTTGTTTCAGATAATACTGCTGTCAATGGGCCTAAAATTTGGTATTAGTGAAATGACATTAAAAGCCAAAACAACGGTTAGCCTATTTTATATTCTGTTAAATTGTCGGTTGCACTATACTCAGGGTTGCCATTCAAACTGACCAAAAAATAAGTACGACTAACGAAATAAAACAAGCCTAATGTCAATTGTTTTTCCTTTAAAAAGAAAAAAAAGTCTTGTAATTCTGTCTCAGATTTTTTGATTTTCGTTTCAAAAAAGTAGTGATTCAATTTTTACACAACTACGGTCGCCGGCAACCCAGAGGTTGAAAAGCACTGAATTAAAGACTAAAGAGCTTCTTTGTGGTACAGAATTTTAATATCGCTTTAAACAAAGTCGATTTTTTTGGAGCCATAAGCTTTTCGTCACGCTCTCATCAGTGGCAATCGCGTCAAAATGGGACGAACCAGAGAAAATCAAGGTATTTATAGTCTCAACAGTTGGGAGAAAGGTGCTGCAGTCTCGGAAAGGAGAAAGGCACAATTGCACAGTGTGGTGCAATACAGTGTAATCTCGGAAAGGAGAAACGCACTATGTGCAATTACCCAGGAGAAACACTGTTACTCGCAACTTAGGTTATTTAAAAAGTTTCAATGTGTAAACAAATTCCTTTTGCTTACATAAAACCGGATGTTTGGTTTTGATAAAAGTTGCCTCGAGTAGACACAGATGGAACGAGTTGCGTGCCACAGCAAGAATTTTAAAACGTTTGTCGTTATAGTTTGCAGCACATTGCTCGTTGTCAAGCAAGTGTTGTCCTATGGCAGAGTCACAATCTGGATTGTTACGTTTTAACTTACAGGATCTGCCAGGTTGAGATCGTGTAGGGCGCTTCGCTTGCTGTTGTAGCCATTTAGGAACATGCTGCTTGATTCTATCTTGTAGTCGCTGTGATGTTCGTCCTACGTACCTATTGTCACAGTGGCACGAATATTCATAAACAACGGAGCTTTTCAGCGTGGTAGGTAAAACATCTTTGCGGGCTACAGGCAACATGCGTTTCGATGTAAATACAACTCTGGTGGTAACGGAGCCATAGCAGCTTTCAACAGCCGTTTTGACGTTTTTATCAAGACCAATGGAAGCTTTCCCTATCCAAGGAACTCTCAAATATACGGGACACTTCTCAGGACCAAATTGTTTGGGCATAGAAAACTGAGCAATTTTCTTGGAAATGTTGCAGTCAATAATAGATTCAGGATAACCATTGTCCAATAGAATGTTCTTGATATGCTTAATTTCTTCGTTTAGTTTAGATTTCGTGCATATCATTAGTGCCCGGTGTACCAAAGTTGATATAAGGTTTGTTTTTTGTTTAGTGGGACTGAAAGATTCCCAACGCAAGTACTGTCCAGTAAAGGTAGGTTTTCTATACACACTTGTTTCAAAACCGGTAGCTGTTCGTTCCACGTTAACGTCGAGAAACGGTAAACAGTTATTTTTCTCTTTCTCAAAGGTAAATTTGAGAGAAGGATGGAGACAGTTTAGTTGTTTGAAAAAGTTATCCGACTCTTCTTCATTGCGAAACATAGCAAATGTATCGTCAACGTACCTAAAATATGTGGAAGGTTTTGATTTTTGAGAAAAGAGTTTTTCTTCATAAAACCCAACAAAGATGTTAGCTAAGGCTGGGCCTAGTGGTGAACCCATTGCAACCCCATCAGTTTGCTTGTACATGATGTCGTTAAAGCTAAACTCTACTCCAGATGTGGCACTTTTCATCAGTTCAATGAAGACAGCCTTCGAAATAAGTGGTTGTGCATCCGAATCATCGCAATATAAGGCATCTGCACAGATATTAATGGTCTCTTCAAGTCGGACGTTTGTAAAGAGGCTTGAGATGTCGAAGGAGCACATGAAAAGATTGTTGGCATCTTTAGAGTTTTGAATAGCATCAGCAAACGTAAATGAGTCACGAATACAATGGGTCGAGAAACGCTTTAATACCGGTTCCAAGAGGCTTGCTAACCACTTGCTGAGCTCATGATGGGATGAGCCTGTCATAGATAGTATCGGTCGTAACAGTACGTTTGGTTTGTGCATTTTGGGTAAACCATACATTCTGGGTCTTTGTGATCTGGTGGGACGAATATTTTGGTAAAGACTTTTGGGTATTGAATCTTCTTTAAATAGTTCTAGTAAGCGTTTTTGAAGTTTTGATTCAATATTAGCAGTGTTGTCGTTGCTTGAGGTTGGACCAAGTTTTTCGAATTTTGATGAATCATCAAGTATTCCTAGCATTTTATCTAAAAAGTCATTCTTGTTTAGAATGACTACTCCTGAACCCTTGTCCGGTTTGGTGATGACAATGTTTTCATTGAATGCAAGTTGTTGAGTGCTCGAAAGCATTCTCCATGAAAAGCAAAAAGATTTTTATTTCGAAGGCTGTCTTCATTGAACTGATGAAAAGTGCCACATCTGGAGTAGAGTTTAGTTTTAACGACATCATGTACAAGCAAACTGATGGGGTTGCAATGGGTTCACCACTAGGCCCAGCCTTAGCTAACATCTTTGTTGGGTTTTATGAAGAAAAACTCTTTTCTCAAAAATCAAAACCTTCCACATATTTTAGGTACGTTGACGATACATTTGCTATGTTTCGCAATGAAGAAGAGTCGGATAAC